>JBBPBX010087927.1:534-11877 GCA_038048925.1 Garcialebias charrua
CAATCTGTCAATCGCACGCGCTCGAATGCGCACGCGCACAGTATAGACTTTGTGAAGCCCGAGTCTCCAACAGTCTCTGCATTTAAATCTCCCTCTTGACATCTGGGGCAAACAGCATTGTCGATTCATCTACTTGATTAGAGCGCACCCCCACGCTCGCGCGCGCACACACACGCGCACAGGGATGTCAGTCACTGAAATAATATACAGCAACCTTCCTTCCTTCACTCCAGCATTCATCCTCCCAGCAGGTTTATCCTCTCTCCCCTTCTTTCTCTCTCCTCCCCTCCCTCCCTTCCTCCTTCCCTCGCTTCTCCTTCTCTTTCTGGGGGGAGTTGAGATCTCTCTGGCGGTTTGCCGCATGGAAGTGGCTCAGGCTACAGGCTGACTCTCATCTCTTCACGTCCGGACGTTTTGTCTCCATCTTTTTCATGCCGCCGTCAGAGCAGGCGCGCGCAGCATCACTGGTCCATTTCTCCATGGATGTAACGGTTTCCATCCGCTGACGAACTGAAAGGGAGAACCTGAATCTCGGCTTCATTCCAGCAAAGAGAGGGAGGGGGGAATGTGTGTGTGTGTGCGTGTGTGCGGGGAAGAGACGTTTCTCTCTCATATGTAACAATATAAGTGCGCAAAAGCCGCCGTGTGGATCATTACGCACGCTTAGTTGGCTTTACTTTCAATATATTATTATTATTATTATATTATTTTTTGGGGTTCTCCACCCCCCTCCTGCACGGACAGACCCGGGATCGGCTGTGTGGAGGGACTTCCATGGTGTTTCACCAAACGACCCACCGGGAGGCTCGGATCAGAGAAAAACCCGTCGCCCTATGGAATATTAACAACCTCCTCCTGACAGCTGCCCAGGGGGGTGCAGGTGGGGAGATGCCGCAGCAGAGTTTGGGACTCTAGAGAGCTCTCCAACTTTCTTTAAAAGGAGGCTTTTTGCTCAATCCCTGCTCTTTACCGCCTGTGGGACTCCTGTTTGACTTGCTCTCCGGCGTCATGGACCAATCCACGTCTTTGGACATCGAAGCGCTCAAGGTAAGACGCGCAGGCTGGAGGCGCCGAACTGCTCCCTGCTGTGAGTGACAGAGCCCCTGTGGGTGGGTGGCATGTTGGCTGACCTGCTGGGTGACTGATAGGTTGTCTCGGGTGGCTGCTTGGATTCATTCACAGTTGAGTGACTGATGGAGAAAGGGTGAAGCTGGCTGGATCCCGGATGGGGGGACCATTTATTTGGCTTCTGGAAGCTGGCGGGTGAAATTGGACCCTAAGAGGCAACATTTGCTTGCTGCTCTGTTTCTTGTTTCCCTGGCGTGCACGTGCCTTGCAATGTTGATTAAAGTAAGACTGGAAGATGTGCTTTTGTTTCTTTGGGACTTGTGTGGGATCCTAAGCAGACTGATGGGGTCACTGGAGACAGAGAAGATAAGACTCTGTCCCTATTCTCCATAGTTATGACTATTTCCCTTCTTTGCAAAACATCTCTAAGTGATTGTCAGGAGGCACATAAAAATTCTACCTGTGTGCGAAAACGCTCCTGAGAGTGAGCGTACAGTGGAAGAACTGGGTCGTTGCTTACACAGCTTCCCTCTTTCGATTCCTTCTAAAAACCAGTTTCCAGCCACGCTTCGTTGACAGAAAGAAGCCAGTTTCCCTCAGAAAGAGAAAGGAATAGGTCCAACTCCCTGTAAGTCAGGATCCATACTGCAGATGTTGCCTTTTTTAAGTGCCACATGTGTCCAAGAAGTCTGTTCAATGCAGAGTTTAGAATGCAAACTAAGGAGATCATCAGGGTTGAGAATGTTTTTTTTATTGGTATAATTCTGCTGTATTTTCTTTTGAATCATCAATTGAATAAAACAGAAAAAAAAAATCCCCAGAAATTTGACATTTCAAACTACATTTTATGTGGCCACGTTTCTGAAAGAGGGGACCTTGACGTTGCGCTGACGCAGAGCTCCAAATTGACTTTGACTTTCGTGGCTGGTCAGAGGTTTAAAAGATGGAAATTGGCATTCTGATTTAAAAATGACCTTAACTGTTAGTCGATGAACTTGACCCACAGAACTGTGCAAGTGCTGAGGTCTGCTTTGTGTAGTTTGCAGGCTTTAAGCTGCAGAAACTTTTATTGCCAGGAAAAAATATCTAAAGACAGCTCATATCTGAATGCACTGCAATATTAAAGGCAATAATAGTTTGAAACATTAAAGTTGCTTTAGCCAAAATATACTTGAAGCTTGTGTTTTGTGCAAATTCTATGTTTCTTTTGTGGTAAGAATAAGAGTGAGCTAAAAAAACAAACAAACAAAAAACATAGTTGAAACATTCTCCTCTTGCAGTACAAAATATGTTCACGATACATGTATATAAAAAATGTTGGGAGTTACAGTGTTTTACTTGTAATTTAAACTAATAATAAACATGCTGCTCCTCATTTTGGTAGTTATACATTTGCAAGAACATTTGTACAAGAAAACAATCAAGTATGTTCATGTCTTTATTTATATCATTCTAGCTACAGATGTTCATTTAATGCAGCATATAGAGTTGAAAAAAAAAAAAAGCCCAGACAGGTTATCATGTATTGCTAAGACAACAAATCAATGGCTCATTCAGATTCCAGGTGCCAGTCTTCACGATGAAAACTGGCCACTGAGTAAATCCTTGCGTGCAGTTGAATTTTCTAAATCTCAGCTGAGTTCGACTCAATTTAAAGTGACAAATTTGAAGCTCTTTCATCACTCATTAAATCCCAAATAAAATAAAGGCCAACATTTCTAAAAAATACATGTCAAAATATGAAAAATGTTCTATTTTAGTATAAGAAACTTTTTAAAAATGTTGCATGTCTCTGTTAAATATTTCCTCAGATGACGTTATATGTCCCAAACTAATCTTAATGTGTTAAGGAGAAGACAGTCATTCAGAATTCTGCAGCCTCAATGTCCACTTTAAGCCTTTTGCCTTGTTAAGAGAGAGTTTTGTTTATCTGCAGCATGCACACAAGAACAGTTGCACAAAAACACCCAAAAATGCTCAGCTTGAACCACATAAGCCTTATTGGTACACATAAGTAAAATACTGATACATGGAAGGCCGATCGAGCTCCCATCCTCTTTAAGAGGAGGAGTCTAGAGAATATAGGGACGGATGCCATAGTTGCCAAGTCTGCTTATTATAAGCGACTTTGGGCTTTATTTTTCAAAATTTGCTTGCAAATCTTGTGCAAATCTTTTTTATTGGGGGGCTTGTTTTCAACGTGAAGTTGCTTATTTGAGCTTCTTTCTGAGTGAAACTAGTTGATTATCTCCCAGCTCCACACAATAAAGCAAAAGATGAGTGGTAGTAAGTAGTTTGTCCCTTCCACACCCCTGTTTCCTGTTTATCACTCCCGCCCAAGTTGGCGAGGCGACAGGAGCACACATAGGCATACAAATACATATACGTTTGGGGTGGGGCTGCACACCCCAAACACTCATACTGTGGCCGACCACTAGGAGGCTCCACTCACACACAAATGTCAGGATGTTTTGTTTTTAAAAATGTAGAAAAAAATTACATATGCAAAATGTTTTTTTTTTAATCACAGCTTGAAAGTATTATTAGTATGAAATTAATAATGATTATTAGTATAGTACCACAAGGCTCAGTCTTAGGACCAACCCCCTCTTTACAATCTACTGTACATAGGTAATGTGGGTCAGAGCATCCCTGATGCATCCTTACATGCTGATGACACAGTTGTTTACTGTCGAGCTAAAACAGTTGCTAAGGCTTTCCAGCTTTTGAAATCCACTTTCGACATCATCCAGTCAGATTTGTTCCATCTCAAACTTGTCTTAAATGCTGATAAAGCCAGAGGGATGCTTTTTTGCCAGCGGCTTCGGATGTTGTCAGTCCATACAATGGGCGTTATCATCTGTTATCATCCCCATATATAGCGGCAAAACTGTCCAATCTACCTCCTAGCATGTTTAAAAGAATGTTATCAGCGTTATAATCGCT
The DNA here is from genome assembly GCA_038048925.1 of Garcialebias charrua. Classification (NCBI taxonomy): domain Eukaryota; kingdom Metazoa; phylum Chordata; class Actinopteri; order Cyprinodontiformes; family Rivulidae; genus Garcialebias; species Garcialebias charrua. The sequence continues at coordinate 4,549 of JBBPBX010087927.1, forward strand.
GTGAGTAGGCAGCGTGTTTCCGTAAACCCGTGTAGTGTTTTTGTTTTTTTCAGCTTATGTAACCATTTTCCTAAACCTAACCTTAAACCTGACCCAGAGGACCAAGCCTAAACCTAAACCCCTTACCCTTGTGCCTAAACCTAACCAAGACCTTAAACCTAACGCCAGAGGCTTTACTCTAAACTTTAACACGTAGCTAAAGACGGAGCCTGCTGTCATCGCTTGTAATGGTGACAACGTACCTTTAAACCTCCTAGGAGGTAGAGGAGGGGCAATCTGACCGCTATGAATGGGGATGATAATAACTGATAAGGGCCAGTTTATGGTTGATAACATCCGAAGCGGGTGTTTTTTCAAACAGGAAGTCGGTCCCAGTAGTTCTTCCTCTGATTTTATCCTCAAATGGTGTCCCTATTGAGTTTGATGATTCCTATAAATATTTGGGTATCCTGGTCGATTCACATCTCTCTTTTAAGCTCCATGTGGAAAATCTAGTAAAGAAACTGAAAGTTAAACTGGGTTTCTTTTTCAGAAACAGATCCTGTCTAACACTGAATGCTAGGAAACCCCTTGTAACTGTGACTTTTCTTCCCTCCATTGATTATGGTGACATTATCTACATGAACGCTCCTACAAGCACCCTGCAGATGTTGGATGTTGTCTATCATGGTGCACTAAGATTCATAACTGGCTGTGATTATTAACTGGACATCATTAACTTCACGCAGACTCTTCCACTGGTACATTTTCATCTTTAAATCACTTCTTGGTCTGCTGTTTTCATACATCTCCTCCTACATGTCTCTGCGTGAGTGCAGCTACAGCGTGCGCTCTCAGGACATGATTACCTGCAGTTTTCCGTCAGTGAGAACTGAGCTCGGCAAACGGGCCTTCTCCTACTCTGCTCCTGCTTCCTGGAATATCTTACAAAAAGATCTGAAGCTCTCGACCTTGACCTCTCTAAATGGCTTTAAGAATCTGTTGGAATCCGGGAAAAAAACAATGCAGACATGTTCCTGTTTTTGGTTTTCTATATTTTCCTAATAATCTGTCTGCTTTGCTATTCTGACATCTTTTTTAACTTGTTAAAAAAAATCTGTATGCCTCTCTTATGATTGTCTATTGTTTATTGTCAAAGTCTATTGTTGCTGTTGTCAACATTATTTTTTTTAAATCAGGTCTCTCTTGTAAATGAGTCCTCGAGGCTCAATGGGATTAACCTGCCTAAATAAAGGTTGAATGAAAAAAATATGTTATTCAAAGTGTTTAGAATAATTTTTGCTGTTGTTCATGTTTAATGCCATACTAAATGTATGTTTACTGTATACTGTTTTAAAATGGCCTCTGTTTTTCACAATGTAGTGGGTTGCCAGTTGGGCTTGTTTTGGGCTTGTTTTCATAGAGCTGGTTTCTTGTTTATATTGCGAGATCTGGCAACACTGTCAGACACTTTCAGTGTTCCGGGCTTTGTCTTCCGGGACCCTCTGGGAACAAAAGAGTCGGTTTTAAACGCTGTGGTCCAACGGCAACATCTCTCACAATTTATCACCATGTAAAGTCATTTTTGGCTGATAGATCTCAAGATGACACTGATTCCCAATTTCTCCAAAAAGAGCAATAATTTGTTTGGCTGGCCTGCTTCCCGCTTCTTGACCACTCCAAGTGACAGCATTTCCCAGTCTGTAATCAAATTTCAATTTTGCCAATATTTGTGCATCACCAATCCTTTTGGGTCTAAAAACTTTACTGGTATTCCATCTCTCCATCCATCTGCAGGTTGTTTTTTGTGGACCTGGTGTTATTGGCTGAACTGATAATCCCTAAGGTTCTATTGCGTTGGTAGTTGGCACTCTAAAGCAAACACACACTTCATCTTTCAGTGCTCTTTGTTTGTAGGGAGGGTCAAGGGTGTGTGTGGACATGTTTATCTATAACGGTGTGATCCAATAATTTACTACTCACTCCTTAAGAACGTCTCTCCAAAATAACCAATGCGTGTGCGTTTGTGTGTGAGTGAAAAGTCTTAAAGACTTAAAAAATGAGGTCACATTCTTTCACTTATTTTAATGTCTATATGAGGTTTGAGTGTGGATCTCAAAGGACAAGCCTAAAAATAGGAAGCACAAGGACATCGTTTAGGCGTTTGGAAGGCTGACCAAATCATATTTGTTAATTCATGTGTGTTTGTCTGGATTTGACCAAAGACCTCTGTGCTTGTAAATCAGAGCAGGTTTCAATACCAATGGAGCAGTTTAAGTGCTATTGATTTTTAGTAATAGCTGCACAATAAATTATATGCTGTATAATAAAGGGGGTCAGATTGAATTTGAACCTCCAGATCAAAGGCTTGTAACAGCATTCATTGAGAAACTAGTTTAACTTTGGTTTTGTTATATAATACAGTATAATAAAATGATAGGATCAAATCAAGGGAATCTTATGCCATTATACTGTATTTGTAAAAGGCATGAAATGATTCATTACTGCTGTCAAACACAGCACAGACAACAAGGGGCTTAAATTATATTTGTATTTAAAAATTTGACAGCAGAAGTTCTACATGATAGCTGGCCAGATAATAATGTTGTTTTAAACCAACAAAGTTAAGTCAGGTCCTCTGGACAGTTTATTTTTGTTGAAACATTTCATATTTCATCTAAAGCACTTCATCAGTCCTAGGAGCCACAACAAACTCAGTCCCATAAGTAGCACATTCACATAGTGGGTCAATCAGTTTGATGGTGATTGTTATGTGCCCAGGGGCACATTATTATTATTATTAAAGCCAGTAGCTGTATGTTTTATTTATGTTGGCTGTCCACCTGGCCGCACTGTTATAAACACTCTGAAAGCCTGAATGAAATCAGTCATTATTGGATCGCTCTAGTGGACGGCGCTATAAATAGGCTGGATGCAGAGATCTGTTGCAAGGTGCGGAGGATTGGAGGCTTGTGTTTCTCCGCCAGCCCCTCGCCACTTAAGTTTCACTCCTGAGGGAGTTGTGTGCTACGACCATGGTGCGTGCCTGTTTTTAGCTCTAGTAAACCTAGGAGCTTGTGTTTGGTTGGCCATGGAGGGCTTAGTAGTTTTTGCTGTGCACTAACTGTTTGTTACTGTTTTTACATATGTTTTGGCCTGGTGGGATCAGTAGTCCTGTTTTCGGCTTACCATTACCTTTGGTGCATGTTTAAACAGCTAGTCCGATGCTGGGAGGGGCTTCGCAAACCCTACAGGGGTTGGCCCCCTTTCAACATCGTTTTATTCTTTTTAACCGACTCATCAGGTCCAACTTTTGTTTGCACTTTGTTTTATTTGGGACACGGGGGAAACTGAAGGTGAACTTCTGTTTTTCGTTGTTTTTCTCCCCAGAAAGGAGCTGGCTGCATGAACCATGCCTGCAGCCTCCAGGAGTTAAACAAAAATAAACCTTTTTTTTTTAAACCTTCCTTTTGTCTTGTGTCCCATAAATATGCTATGTTCCTTGTGGACATAACAGTGATAAGATGTCTTCTGGGGTCCGCCCTATCCCCCGCCGACTTGTCTGAGGCAGCCATGGTCAAAGTGGTTCAAAACATCAAAGTGCATGCTCAAAAATCCAGGTTAAAAATACAGGTCTGGTTGACCCACTATGTGAAGGTGCTTTTGAAATTGGAGAGCTACAGCATCAATGTGTGGCATGGAGGCTGCACAGCTGCAAGAAAAGCATTGCATAGGGTGGTGGAGGCTGCACAGAAGTCTGTTGGAGTCAACCTTCCCAACATCACAGACATCCACACCTCCAGATGCAGGATGAGGAACACTTGCATCACGAAGGACCCCACTCACCCAGCATACACACTTTTTGCCCGGCTCCCCTCAGGAAGGAGATTGAGGAGCATTAAGTGTAGAACCACTAGACTGAGGACCAGCTTCTACCCTGAAGCTGTTAGACTCATGAATCGCTAACCAGGAAAATCACTGTGGAAAAAAATCACTGTAATTCCACTTGATTGTGCTGTGATATGTGCTACTTACTATCCATGCTGCTGATCTTATGCTGCTGATTTGTTTAATGCTGCTGTACTCATCTGCCCACACAGACTCATGTTTGTGCTGCTGTTGCTCAGAGTATTGTTTTTGTAGTGCTTAGTGTGTTCTTAGTTTAGCATAGTACTTTGTTATAAATTGGATCTTATTACTGTTTTTCTTCACAATATAAACATTTTTTGTACACAATTTCTGTTCACCACATTCACCACATGTGGTGCGAACGACAAATAAAGAACCTTAACCTTTTAAAACTGAGTTTGTTGTGGCTCCTCGGACAGATGAAGTCTTTTGGATGAAAGATGAAACGTTTAAACAAAAATAAACACTCTAGAGGACCTGACTTAACTTTGTTGGATATTTTTTACCTAGATTATGAGCATGAACTTTGATTACATGTTTTTTTAAAATTATTATTATTATTTATTTAAGAAACAGTAATTTCAACATTGTCCAGGCCATCTAAACTTTCTGAATGGAGCTAAAGTTTGAAGTTTAGATTTATTTATCCACCAAAATGTCAGTTGCAAAATTATCTAAATTACGAGACACTTTCACAAAATACAGTATTTCAAGCCATAACTGAGAAGTCGTCCAGTGTAAACGATTTCTGAATGTACCAAAGTAAATCGGGGGTTGAAGCCAACTCACTACTATTGTAGCCCCTATGAGCCGCTAAGTGAAGTGGTCCCAGAGTGCTAACAATTCCCGTGTGAAAATATAAGTGGTATGTAGTGATAACATATGGTCTGTGGTCTGGACTTCACAATTTAAAACCTAAATCATCAATAAATAGATAATTTCAGAGGAGTGAATTGATAATGTCACACAGCTAGTAGTCTAGATTGTATACCAGGGGTCTGCAATCTTTACGATCAAAAGAGCCATTTTTCACCTTCGTTCACTACACTAAACGTGTCCAGAGCCGCAACAACCTGCTACACCTGTGTTTATCAACATGTGGCCCATGGGCCACTTTAGATTTGCTGGAGGCAGCTTTTGTGGCCAGTAAGGGTGACATTATAAAGTAAAACATATCTAATAATTTTAACATGTATCAAAGTTAAAGATCAGTTTCTTGTAAAGGGGGACATTTTTCAGTTTTTATCATCTTATTTTTTTATTAATTAATGTATAAACTATGCAGGCAGTTCTTCATATAAAGAAATAAAACATAAATGTAAAGTTTTACTCCTTGTACTTGCTCCAGTGTTCACATATTTGCAAAATAAATGACTGGAAAACAGCTATATCTATTACTTTTTAGTTGTTTGTATAACAACCAATACAATTCAATTCTATGCCAATTTTGGTCAAAGCTTGAATGAGCCACTGCAGAGGGACCAAAGACATGCATGTGGCTCCAGAGCCGTAGGTTGCAGACCCCTGTTCTAGACCAAGTAGGGTTGTTAAACCTGGTTGGGCAGCTGTGGATAAGTGGTTAGGGCAGTTGTCCTCCAATTGGAGAGTTGGGGGTTCGATTCCACCAGCAGTCACATGCTGAAGTGTCACTGGGCAAGACACTGAACCCCTCATTGCCTCCGATTTGTGTCCCACCAGTGTATGAATGTGATAAAGCTCTGACTATTCTCTGTAGAGATCTAGTAGAGTGCTGTATGAACGGGGAAAAGAGGGCACACATTGTGTTGTAAACCGCTTTGACCAACTTGATAAGATAGAAAGGCGCTATGTGAATACACTTACCATTTAAATGTAGTTTATTTTTCAAGATGAAAATATATTGTTCTACTTTGTATTTTGTTAAATAAAAATATACATATTGGATCAATTTAAAATAAAGTTTCCATTCTACATCTCTTTTGGTTTAGTGAAGCTCACTTAACATCTGAAAGTTCACATGTATGCGGGCCTGGTCGTTTAGGGATTTATAAATTGTCAGAGTTAGCTTAAATACGAAATGGCCTTTGCGGCCATTTTGTGGAACTGTTTTGTGAATGTATCTTTTTCCAGCAAGACTAAACAAGCGTTTTTAGAGAGGGATGTTTTCCCGCCATGGCGACATACTTTCATTCAACTTTATTTGGTAACCACCCAGTGAAGTTACAGTTTTGCATTTATGGCCACTGAGCAGCTCAATCTGAGCAATTGGGGGGTTCAGTGCTTTTTCCAAGGGCACTTCAAAAGTAGCTGCTGAGAGATGGGAGAACATTATTCATTCATTTAAGCAAGCCAGCCCTAAAGCATGCTTCCCTAACCTTCAGGCAAGCACAATTTGTCATCCATGTATCATCAAGGCCTGCTAAACTATGGTACAAGCTTAAAAATACACATAACTTGATGACTTAACTTGTTCAAATGAAAAATACACTATAATATGCTGAGAGTCGTGTTCAAGCTGTCAGTGTGAACGTTGTACAATTTGAAAAGTCGTTGCCTCGCTTTGAGTCAAATAAACTGTATTCATATTAAACTGGAAAACTCCCAAGCATTTGGATGTAGGCACATTTCACTTTTAAATCTATAACAAATATGCTGTGGTGCATCAGGCTAACTGAGTGCTGCACTGAATTAATGTCAAAGTCTTTCCTGGTTGCAAAATGATAGTATTGATATTTGCATGTGAAAAATGTCTACATGGCAAATTTTCAAGCTGTGGGATGGGACCACACACATTGCTGACAGGTCGATACTTTTCCAATGTCTATATTAGTCTTATTTCTATAAAATGAATATAATCAAGTGAGAAAATAGTGCTGGGGCCCAACCGCTTCCCAGTTCAAGGTAACGTTCAAAGAAACCTTGTACTGTGGCACAGATAAGTTACTAAGTGATTTGCCAATAGCAGAGGAGACATCTTTACAAACTAATGGGATGACCAGAGTTAGCTAAATATCTTCCTCTATGGTTTAATCTCAGTCAAAAGTGTTTAAAAATATATGTGTTCTAATATCCTATGTACTAATTGATAGATAGACATAGATAGATAGATAGATAGTCATAGACAGACAGACAGACAGACAGACAGACAGACAGACAGATAGTCACAGACAGACAGACAGACAGACAGACAGACAGACAGACAGACAGACAGACAGACAGACAGACAGACAGACAGACAGACAGACAGACAGACAGACAGATAGATAGATAGATAGATAGATAGATAGATAGATAGATAGATAGATAGATAGATAGATAGATAGATAGATAGATAGATAGATAGATAGATAGATAGATAGATAGATAGATAGATAGATAGATAGATAGATAGATAGATAGATAGATAGATAGATAGATAGATAGATAGATAGATAGATAGATAGATAGATAGATAGATAGATA
>JBBPBX010087928.1:0-12368 GCA_038048925.1 Garcialebias charrua
TCAACCACATCCTTAATCTTTTTGATAATACTGGCAATATGTTCTCTTACGAGGACTTTATGTCTGTCCATGGTTTTCCTATTCCTTTCAGAGAATTTAATAGGCTAACCAAAGCTATTCCCAAATAATTAATTAAACTTGTTAAAAGTCGTATGTGTTACAGTGAATTTACAAAAACTACCCACGCTCACTCTGGAAGGAATTAAACTAACAGATATTATTGCATTGACCAATGCCTTGGTCAATACAAGGCATTGTAGGAAGGTATACAAATAAAGTTTATTATTATTATTATTTATTATAAAAAATTTAACACATACGCCAGTGCCTTCGTAAGAAAAAAAACGTGTGGTACCCAGAGGTAAGTTTCCTTGATAACAAACTGGGGAAGGGCGTGGTTCTTACCCCAAAACTTCTGTATCTATAATAAAGCCAAAGAAGTACACTTTAAAAGTTTACATAATACATATCCCATGAACTGTATCATTGCCAAATTCAGATATTAACAGCTCATGTACTTTTTGTAGAAAAAATAGAAACAACGTCACATTTATTTTTTTAGTTGTGCCACATCCCCAAAAAAATTGGACTGACCTTGAATCTTATGTTTTTTGATCGGCTAAAATCGCATCTTCGTGAAATCTCCAAAATATTTCTTACGACTACTGTAACTCTGAATATTGTAAATTTGAACATATACTCAATTTTTATCATTTTATATGCATAATTTTTCATCCACAAACTAAAATTAGCAAATTCTGAACCAAATTTTATTCATTTTCAGTCAGAACTAAACTATCTGATTAATACATTTTTAAAAAGCTAATTTGTTTCTTTCTAATTACAAATTATATTTTCCCCAATCCTCTGCTAAATTTTAATTTTATCTTCATTTTCTGTTTTATTAGTCTTTATCCTTTTCTTTCCAGTCTGTTCTTCTCTGATTATCTTGTATTATTTGTACTTGTTTTATAACAGACTGTGTTCATCATAGATTTCATATATAATGTATATGGTGTTCATGTCTTGTCTCTGCTGTTTGTACATTTAGTTCAATAAAGTTATTAAAAATATATTTTTTTAAATTTCCATTTCAGAAGACCAGTGAATACAGATGATGCACAAAATTGAACACAGACAACTCTGTGCGTTGTCCGTTATATTACATAATGGATAGATGGATAAACAAACAGAGTTGTCTGTGTTCAGTTTTATCATCATTTTCAACTTTTACACCGTTTCCTGCTGCCTGAATAACTCTGACACGGACAAAAAGTCAAAATTTTTGCACTCCTGACAAAACAAGGAAAACAAATTTCTTCACATGCTCGTCTTTCCAGGGGCCCAATTCGTGCAATAACTTCAATTTCAGCTAATCTTGTTGCTTGTCAGCTGACTGAAGCGTCTCCACGTATTTTAACTTTTGTGTCCATTACTTTATCCCCTTGTGTCCTGGCCATCAAACTCAGTGGTGGAATAAATATTGCAAACAAATTTCATCTTGATGCTTTGTTTGTCTTCCAGCTTGGCAACAACGGAGCTGCCAGCAGGATTTTTTTTTTTTAACAGCTTGTCTAAAAAACACAACACACACTTTAATTTCATGATTCAGAATAAGAGCGATTGTCTTACGTTGTGTCTTTTTAATCCATATTTATAAAAAGACGAGTGTCCAAAGTTGAGAGAAGAGCACAGCTTTCTTTATTTAGTCAAAACTGAAGACCACAAACTTTTTAAAGATTTTAACAGGAGACAGAAAGAAAAGGGCATTTTTCCTTCGACTGCTGTAAATTATATATTTGCATTCATGTTTGCTTTCCCACGTGGCGCCTCATGATAAAACAATTTTAACAAAAGATCAGTTTTAGCTTTAGTGAAGGACGGTCATGTTTAAAAATGGGTCTGTGTTGATTAAGCTAAGTTTGATTTGCAATACAAAGTTGAGTAGAAAATAAATTGAGGAAAAATGCCTCATGTTGTTTCTAACCAGGTTTATAGTTCGGTCCACTGCACTATAAATGCTATAATAATATAATATAATACCCTGATGCATGCTCAGGTGAGGGATGTCACCAGTGTACCTTTCGTTCAATTGTTTTTTCATAGAGAATCAAAAATCAAAAAAATGAAGAAACGACTTGTTATCATTATTCATTTTTATGTGGGATTCAACAAATACAATACATCATTGTTTTCTGCATTTTTTCCTTTAACCTCACATAAAAAATCAAACTTTGGAAAACTGTCCTGCTGACTTATTTGATTTTGATTTTTGTTTTCTATCAAATGTGTGACTTGGAAATTTGTTTTCCTGTGTGTGTGTGTGTGTGTGTGTGTGTGTGTGTGTGCGTGTGTGTTTTGCCTGCATATCGATGCCATGGCCTCGTTGGAAACACACTTGACATTAATCAAAGAGTTGTTTAAGACAGGCAAGACACATACACACACACACAGATTAATTTTCCTTTACACTGCAACAGATGAGGATCCAACAGAGCTTGGAAATGAGTGTCAGAAGAGTGCATGCACAGCACAACCTGAAACACAAAAGGAACGTTTCGGACGCAGAGTTGGAGATGGCTCTGCTTGGCTCAATTATGAGGTTACATGTATATTTACAGTATTTTGGGTATAATAATTTAGCTTCCATTTTTAACATAGTTTTCCTCATCAGACGGGCCCATCCTACAGGTGCAAGTTTATGACAGGATATTTGTCGTCGATGGGAGTGTGGACAGGAGAACGGCGAGTAGGACAAGTCTCGAAACAGGTTCATCAGCCATATCATGAATATCAAGTGGTGCTGATGAAGCCCTCCGGATAGAGGGCGGAACGTCTCTATAAAAAAGAAACTGTCCTGACCAGATGACCTGACTGAGAATTATTGGATTTGGAAACCTGGATGAATGAGCATGAACTTTGTTGGTGCGAGAAATCGTTAACATTTGTGGCAGCTGGTGATCAAACTGAGTGTTGAGTAGGCCTATTGCTTCCTGTTACCGTATTTTCTGGAATATAGGTCGCACCGGAATATAGGTCGCATTGTCCAATTATTGCCAAAAAATTGGAAAAATCCATATACGGGTCGCACCTGAAAATAGGTCGCACCTACGTCACCGCCGACGTAATGCGTCATCCACCGCTGACGTGACGCGTCACTGCTGAGTCAACCCGGAAATGTGGACCGTGTTTAGCTCTGCTGCAAATGTCTGCCACAGGAGCGCACTGCAAGGCTTTTAAGAAGATTAACACTTAAAAAACAATTATTTGTTTGATAAAAATTATAGCAAATATGTGTCTGAGCTGAACTTTTCCTTAATAAATGAACGTAATTGTGAAATGAGCTGGATTTAAACATTTGTTTCGCCGAAAGTGATAAAAAGCCATAAATAGGTCGCACCTAAATATAGGTCGCAGGGCATGCAAAAATGATAAAAAGCCGCAACCTATATTCCGGAAATACGGTAATCTTCACAGACCGCTGTGGTCTGTTTACCGTTATCATGGTAACCTGACGCAATGGCGGAGTACACCGCTCATTCTCAGACACCGCTAGACAAGTGAGCACTGGGTGTATACTTAATTTATGATAGCCTATTTCACTGTATACAGTATACAACGTAGGCCTCCCATCACTTGTATATTTTTGAAAGATAAAAGAAGGATTAAATTAATAGATTTTTGCACCACTATATTGCCCTTAGTCCTCACAGTTTAGGATTAATAAACATAAATTAAAAAATATTTAAAAAAGGAATAATCAGATTTTTTATTTATTTATTAAGGGTGCTCAGAATCTAAATCCTGCCCCTTATCATGCTGAGTTGTATGGGTCATAAACACCTGGATCAGAATGAGAAGCTTGGCATGTTCGGTGTGACCCATGTTTTGGCTGTGGATGGGTACAGCAACAAAACTGTTTCAAATGCCACCATACCAATAAAAAACAACCTGATGACCTTTGAGGAAATTTACAGGTAATAAACACAGACAAACCAGAAGGTCAGAGCCACTCACTGACTTTAGAAAATCCATTTGCACAATTGTTGCGTATCTGTAAAACAGCTAGCCTGGCCCTCGCCTTCCTGCACAGCTCCGCTCAATTCTCATTTCCCTTCACTGCTCAGTCTGGGATTTGTCCCATAGACAAGGATTTCTCCGGCTGATTTTTGACCGGACCAATCAGAGAACAGAAGGGGCTGAGTTTTTGGCCCCTAACCCACGCCCCCACCTGTCCCAGCGCAGCTAACGAGCAGCCGCATGTTCTCATTCAAAGCGATGCAGGACTGTTCTATATGTGACACAAATGTATTAATTTCCCCTTCTTAATCCTTCATCTGGAGTTTTCTTTTGTTTTTTTGGCCAAAAGTCAAGTTATCGCTCCCTTCTCCCTCCTTCTCCTCCTCCTCTCCCTCCGCTACGAGGAAATGCCCCAGGCTGTCACGAGAGAATTAAAATCGGGTTTTACGTTGCTGCCCGAGTCCATCAGATTTTCTGGTCTTCTGGTGAGCTGGACCAGCGATCCATGGTTTTATTTTATTTTATTAAAACGTTTTATTAACATATAAACACAGAATATGCAGCGCGACAGCCGGCAGCGAGAGAAAAAGCTGCAGGAGGCGGAGCAGTTGTCAAGTTTAACAGAGCACGGGGGAGCAGCCATATATGGCTCTGAGGGGGAGGGAGCAGAATGCTTTTCCCTGTTCAAAATTTTTCTAAGATCCAATGGTTTTGTTCCTCAGCAGAGGCCAACGCCTCCAGCAAGAATCGTTTCACAATGGAGAAAGTCCAGACCATAGTCTGAAGCGAAGTGAAGGACAAGGGTCTGGTTTTAACCAGGCTATAAAACAGCTGTACTAGTTTGACACAGTTGTTAGAAAACAAAAATCAAAATCAAATAAATAAGCAGGACAGTTTTCCAAAGTTTGATTTTTGATGTGAGGTTAAAGGAAAAAATGTAGAAAACCATGATGTATTGTATTTGTTGAATCCCACTTAAAAATGAATAATGAAATGACAAGTCGTTTTTTCATTTTTTGATTTTTGATTCTCAATGAAAAAACAATTGAACGAAAGGTACACTGACCCGATGAAACAATGGTCTCTTTTGATGTCACATCACTCTTTATGTGCATTCCTGTTGATGAAGCAGTAGAGGTGGTCTGTTTAAATCAGACACCACTCTGAGCAACAGGACCACACTTTCCACAGAGCAACTGTGTCAACTCTTGAAACTGTGCCTGCAGTCAACCTACTTCACATATGGGGAGCAATATTATAGGCAGAAACATGGGTGTGCTATGGGGTCTCCAGTTTCTCCTATTGTTGCCAACCTGTACATGGAGGAGGTAGAAAAGAGAGCCTTGACATCCTTTTCAGGGAGACCACCAAGTCATTGGTTCAGGTATGTTGACGACACCTGGGTTAAAATTAAATCTCAGGAAGTCCAACATTTCACTGATCACATCAACTCTGTGGATAAATATATCAAGTTCACACGAGAAGATGTAAAAAATGGCAGGTTGGCTTTCTTGGACTGTGAGGTCTCAGTTTCTGATAGAGGAAATTTGCAAACTGAGGTGTACCGCAAACCCACCCACACAGACCAGTATTTACAGTTTGACTCCCATCACCCTCTGGAGCACAAGTTAGGAGTCATCAGGACTCTGTATCACAGAGCAGACAGCGTCCCCACTAACTCAGGAGCCAGACAGAAGGAGAAATCACACACAAAACAGGCTCTAGAGAAATGTGGATATCCTAACTGGGCCTTCCTGAAAGCAGAGAAGAAACCCAAACAGGACTCCAGCCAGCCATCAGGTGAAAAGAAGGAACCCAGACCAGTGGTCATTCCGTATGTTGCGGGAGTTTCAGAGACATTGAGACGTTTATTTTCTAAACACAACGTCCCAGTGGCTTTTAAACCCCAAAATACATTACGGCAAAGACTGGTTCATCCCAAAGATCCAGTCCCCCGGCACAAACAGAGTAATATTGTGTATGCTGTTCAGTGTCAGGAGGGCTGTGATCAGTCTTATATCGGGGAAACTAAACAGCCACTGGCCAAAAGGATGGCCCAGCACAGAAGATCAACATCATCAGGTCAGGACTCTGCGGTCTACACTCATCTCCAGGCCAGCGGTCACTCTTTCAGGGATGAAGATGTTCACATCCTTGATAGAGAGGAACGATGGTTTGAGAGAGGAGTAAAGGAGGCCATCTTTGTGAAAAGAAACCGTCCATCATTAAACAGAGGTGGAGGCCTCCGGGTTCAACTGTCCCCCTCTTACAATGCTGTTATTGCTAGTATCACTCAGCCCTCTGTGAATAGCAAACAACCATCAGGGTGCTAACGATCCATCGTTAGGCTGATGGTCCTCCTTGATCATGTGAGCAGCTGGTTTCGGCTGTCATCAGCCAACTGGTTGATCCACTGTGAGAGGGTGCTATTTATAAGACTGAGCTGAATACAGCAGCTCAGACTGAGGAAGTCTTTCGGATGAAAGACGAAACATTTCTACAATTTTTTGCTTTGTTTTGTTTTTTGAATGTCCAGAGGACCAGACTTAGCTTTTTTAGAATATAATACAGTATAATGTTTCAATAATATAGAATGTTGCTGTTAACAGAAGGTCTCACTCTACAACGGTTTGATCTTCTCTTCATTGGCTGCCTGTTGAATTTAGAATTAATTTGAAATTTTTAGTCTTAACTTTTAGAGCTTTAAAGACCGTGTAAAGTGAAATTAAAAATGCGTGTTTTTAGTTTGTCACATGGCATAAATATGTGTTATTAATCACCCATATAAATCTGACTGATTAAAAACATTGTTTACCTTATAAAATTAAGTCTCAAAAATCATGAAAAAACATGATTTTGCCTTGCCCTGGAACGCTGGGGGCGTGTCAGTGCGTGGGCGTGGTTTCAGCGCAGCTGCGCTCGTGTCCTGCTCCCACAGTGGAGAGGCAGACAGCAGAGCCAGTAAACCTGCTCTGTTTTTATCTGAATTCTGTAACAGCAGTTACTTTTTCCAAGAGTTACGCTGTTTTTGTAAATAGTTTTCTTGTGTGTTTTTAATCTGGAATGAATAAAAAAATTAAAAAAAAGAGTTGTACCATGCGGGAATTGAACCCGTGGAGTTTGGGACGGAAGGCAAGCGCTTTATCCATTGACCTATCCAGGCACTACAGATACTTGGTATAAAACCACGCGGTATAAAAACATGTTATGATTTGTACGGGTGCCCTGACCATTGCGACATCCAGGGAAGATGCACGAACGAGGCATAATTGATTAGCTAGCTAACAATGAACAAAATATCTATGCTATTGCTATCTGATGCTATCTGCGATTCGCGAGTGAACGGCTCCACCGAGGCGAATTTATACGGCTGGAGCTGCAGGGGGTGGGGCTATACTAATGAGGACCGCGTGACGAAACGCGGTCCCGTTTAAACCACGCCTAAAAAATCCTGAAAAAGACATATCTTTATACACAGTTTCATCTATAACTCCAAAATTAATTGAGCTACAATTTTGAGACTTTTTACTCATTTACAACATTACAATTATGACATTTATAATGTTTATTTAAGAAAATATTGAAATTCACTTTACACGGTCTTTAAATGGACAGGCTCTTCAATACTGTACATCACTGAAACGTTGACTTCTTATTCTCCCGCCCGCACCCTTCGGTCTTCAGCGCTGAACCTCCTAAAGGTCCCCAAGACCCGGTTTAAAACTCGGGGTGACCTATCCTTTCAGGCCGTAGCCCCCAGACTGTGGAATGCCCTGCCCCTGTCTCTTCGTGTGGCCGTCTCTGTTGATTCCTTTAAAAAGCAGCTGAAGCACTTTGAGATTTTTATTAATGAAAAGTGCAGTATGAATTTAATTTATTATTATTATTATTATTATTATTATTATTATTAAGCCCTTCTACTACCACAGGGGTCACCGTTGACCAGTGGTGGAGAAAGTACTCAAACACTGTACTTAAGTAAAAGTACAAATAAACAGACAAAAATGTACTCTAGTAAAAGTAGAAGTACCATATTAATGTTTTTACTTAAGTAGAAGTAAATAAGTACTTGATTTTAAAAATACTTAAAAGTATTAAAGTAAAAGTACTTGCTGAATGTATTACCTAATCCAATGATCTACAATATCATAAGTGTGCATACTGTATGTATATTTTCTGTAATACATTAATAGTGTTGAGTCATTTTAATGAACAATGCTGCAGATAATACAGTACTGTACATGTTTTTATTGTGTTTACTCTGTGACACAGTTCACACTTGGACTTGTGATTCTGTGCGTCAGAATTTCAGGGATGACCTACAGAGTTAAATGACATTAAGCAAAATAAGAAAGATTATACCTGTGAAAGTTTTTATTTAACACAAACCAATGTGTCATTTTAACTGCAGTAAACACATTTAAGTAAAAGTTGTCTGACAGAAAAAAAGGAGCATTAGACAACTAACAAAGGAACATCTGACCATTTCAACTGCAGTTTGTCATCAACTCTAGTTAAAATACTGTCAAGTCAACCTTGTAATGGGTCAATAGTGAACAATATTTTACCTTCCTGACACCATTTTCAAAACTTGGACCTGAGTGTTGAGTCACTTGGAGACATCTCTTGTCTCCTAACATCATGAACTGACACATCTTATGCAGCAAGAATTTATTGTTCAAGTTCAGAAGAAGTTGGTTTTCAAAGTTTTTTGAGTCCAGTCTGGCTCTTTTGGGAGAGAGAATCTGTCTGAACAGAATCTGACTGAACAGTCTTTCAATAATATTAAAATAGTCTTTGAATAATGTTTCAATAAGGCCATGGGTGTTGGTGTATTTTCTGGCAGAATCTCTGTGGTGGAATCCATTTTGAGTGTGTTAGTGGTGCTGTGGGTGCTCCCAGCTCAATGTATATACTAGAATATATGTCATTGATTCAGCTCTTCTTGAAGGCGGGTGTAATGTTACCTGTCCACTTTGCAGTGATTCAATGGACCAACTCCCCTCTTGACATCATTTCAAACTAACGACAAATCAAAAAGCTGCAACGTGAATGTAACTTGTAACTCAACACATTATAGAAATGTAGTGTAGTAGAAAGTACAGATACTTCATGTAAAATGTAGTGGAGTAAAAGTAAAAAGTACCCATGTTTAACTCTACTTAAGTAAAGTACAGATACATGAAAAATGTACTTAAGTAAAGTAACAAAGTATTTGTACTTAGTTACATCCCACCACTGCCGTTGACACCGCGGCACATGTGTGTTTCAATTTACCGTAACTTCTCGCTACTTCGTGCAATTTTAATCATTCAAACTGCCCCTGAAAGCTGTGAAACTGGGCTTTCTGTTGATATTATATTACAGTAATGACTGAGTGCTGTGTGGGGAGAGGGAAAAAATAAGCAGCAGCTGCAGGCGGTGTTTGCGTGACGGGGCTACCCAGTCAAACTTTTGGTGTGGTTTCTTGGAGTTCAGTTAAGTTTTAGAGGTATATTCTGTATAAATGAATCCGAATCTTGTAAAAAATACTTAAATTATTTTTTCCTGAAGAGATTTTATCATGTTTTTGCAATTTTTGTGTTTGTCACCGTTTTTTGTTGTTGTTGTTGTTGTTTTTTTGTATTCTGCTGTGTTTTTGTAGTTTTTGCTACTGGGATTTTTCAACATTTTTTTTACATTTCCTTCTTGGTTGGTTTATGAATATAGTATAAGAGGAAATGTCAAGAAAGAGCACACGAGAGAAGAGAGCCCCCAGAAGGCTTGTTGAAGAAGATAAACAGGAGCAGTCAGCCATTTCTTCTCTGTCACCTTCTCAACCACAAAATCCTCCTGATGAAGGGCCAGTCATAAAAAAACACCTGGTATTCACAACATTAGCCTGTAACATGGACACAGAAAGCTCCAGAAATGTAAAACTGTCTGAGTTGTTGTAAAATAGTTTGAATTAGATGTTTGTAATCTCAGAAATGTTCAATTTGCACTTTTCAAGAATCTATAAAAAGAAAGTTGAAGAAAATTCAACACTTTTTTCCCCCTTTTCTTCTCTATAACACACAGTTTAAGGCATTGAGTTACATAAGAATGGTACATACTTGACAGAATTTGAAAGTTCTACTTCTCCTGGAAAAAGGTAATTATTAACACATAAGGCATTTTTGACACAATTATTGACAAAAATAGACAAGAAAGACCAGACGTTTTAATAAATATATCTATTATTATGGTGCAAAAAGGGTTTTAAGACACTTTTATTCACACAAGCTTTAGTTAATTGTTTTTATCAGCTGTTCTGTGTTTATTTATCCAGCTGTTGTTATTGTTTTATGTTGTATTTCTGTAAATCACTTTGTGGTTTTATCTATATAAATAAAGTGTACTTACTTACGGGTTCTTCTTTGTTGAAACGTTTCCTCTTTTAGCCTTGGACCTGACTCAGTCTTTAGATTTGTCCACCTGGATCATTGAGCATGCTTCAGGACTCGTGCTGTTTGTTTTGACAGCACGGTGACGCGGTTATGCTAGGCTAAGCTAACGTCACACAGAGAAAAGTTCGGGTTTTAAGATGACACACCTCTTATTTCTCTGTGGAAGTCCTCTCGCATCTCATATGGCTTCTGCACGACGGCAGGTGATAAGAAACTTTCTTCTTATTATTATTATTTTCTTTTTCTTCTTCTTCGTCTATTCGTTTTCTTCTTCTACGTTTATCTTTGGCGGTTGGAAGACAATATCGGGTGTATTACCGCCCCCTGCTGGTTAAGAGTCTAAACTGGAATGACGCTTAAAATTTTAATTAATTCAACCTTTATTTAGGCAGGTTAATCCTCAAGGACTCAATTACAAGAGAGAGACCTGGCTACAAACAAAGAATGATGACAACAGCAACAGTAGATTTTCCTTGGACAATCAACAATAGTATTAAAATAAAATAAATAAAAAACAACTAGTATTAAATTACAACTACTGTAGTATTACAATAAAACTTTTCAATGTACAATCACTATCCAACAATCTTTTAAACACTATCCACCTTTCTGATCTTAGTTGATATTATTATTTGATTTTACTTGATTTTATCACTTGTTTTATTTTTTTGTTCTTTGATCTTTGTTGCACTTTGTAGCACTTTGCAATTTTTATTAATGAAAAGTGCGTTATAAATTGAATTCACTATTATTATTATTATTATTATTATTAATAGACAAACATAGAAGAGAAATACAGATTTTTATTTTTAACAAGTTAAAACAAAGGTGTCAAAGTAGCAAAACAGACAGATTACAAGTCAGATGTAGAAAATCAAACACAGGAACATGTCTGCATTGGTTTTTTCCAGGATTCCAACAGATTCTTAAAGCCATTAGGTTAATCTCATTGAGCCTCGAGGACTCATTTACGGTACAAGAGAGACCTGATTTAATAATAATAATGAAAAAAAAAAACATTCTTAAGATGTTTAGTCCAAAGTTGTTTGTCCCAAGTTTGATGTTTGCTTCATGATGTACCCAAAAATCTGTTCCTGTGTGTCCATATTATTTGAATTCTTCTTCTTTTCAAGGAGCCCTTCGAAACCCATTTGATACAGTCAGTGACAAAAGGCCTCGTCTTTCATGTCTTAGTCTCACTGTGACCATTCATTCCATCATTTTACACAGATGTTCAGAGTTCTTGGTCTACAACGAAACAAACCTGAAGGGTTTTTCACTGGTTTTAGGATAGGCTTGTTTCCATTTGATGGAAGTTGACCTTTTCCCCAAATCATGTACATTTGTTAAACAGTCTCCAATGTTTCATCGCATCAGCCCGCTCAGGTGTGATCTGACGAGAGTTATTAATCACCCTTTTCAATTCAAATATAGTCAGAGGTAGAACTATATAGGACCTCCATCTCCTGTTCCTTTAAAATACAGTAGCCTATTTGGATTTTCCAACAGTTTTCTATTTCTGTAATATCTTGCCTCATTTGATAGATTGTCTGAGCTGTGTATTTTCTTAATGTCTGCACTAAAAGTTCATAATTTTCCTGATTGCTGACAGCCGTTCTGTCTCCACTGAACACTGTTAACTCAAAATTAACCCATAATTCCTTCTTATCCCACTCACTCTCTTGCTCATGTTCCAGACATGTGCACTTCTCTGTCGATGCGTTTACAGCTTTGCCTCCATAATGCATTTTTGGGTTCTTTTTAAATTGCATTTTTAAATTGGATTAAAACTTCTTGTGTATGTAACTTTTAGAGTTTCCTATGTATTTTTTCTTGCTTTTATGGCTTCACTACTGTCATTATTCTACCACAGTACTCTCTTGCCACTTTGAGTTCCCATGGTTCTAGGTATTGTTTCTT
>JBBPBX010087930.1:3750-14601 GCA_038048925.1 Garcialebias charrua
TAGAGAAGAGAGGGATGCACTCACCACTAAACTAAACAGCCACTGGCCAAAAGGATGGCCCAGCACAGAAGATCAACATCATCAGGTCAGGACTCTGCGGTCTACACTCATCTCCAGGCCAGCGGTCACTCTTTCAGGGATGAAGATGTTCACATCCTTGATAGAGAGGAACAATGGTTTGAGAGAGGAGTAAAGGAGGCCATCTTTGTGAAAAGAAACCGTCCATCATTAAACAGAGGTGGAGGCCTCCGGGTTCAACTGTCCCCCACTTACAATGCTGTTATTGCTGGTATCACTCAGCCCTCTGTGAATAGCAAACAACCATCAGGGTGTTAACGATCCATCGTCAGGCTGATGGTCCTCCTTGATCATGTGAGCAGCTGGTTTCGGCTGTCATCAGCCAACTGGTTGATCCACTGTGGGAGGGTGCTATTTATAAGACTGAGCTGAACACAGCTTCTCAGACTGAGGAAGTCTTTCGGACGAAAGACGAAACGTTTCTACAGTTTTTTTTTTGCTTTGTTTTGTTTTGTTTTTTGAATGTCCAGAGGACCAGACTTAGCTTTTTTGGAAATATATATATGGTTTTAGCCCAGTTTCTAAAACTAAAACCGTAAACTATGCATTCTTATGTAATTTTTTAAAATTATTATTATAGAAAACTGAAAGTTATGCACCATAACTCATGTTCCCTGAAGGAAGGGAACGAGGTGCAACATATTTGCTTTGGGAATTGCACCCCCGCGCGATTACCTGAAGGAATACATTCACGCCTTTACGGCTAGGGCGTCAGCGTCGCGCCAGAGGCCCCGCCCTCTGGGTATTTAAGCGGCTGACGCCCATCCATCTTTCTCCAAAATTGCACTTCACCGAGCTTTCAGCATTGAAAAGGGCCAGATATGTTGCACCTCGTTCCCTTCCTTCAGGGAACATGAGTTATGGTGCATAACTTTCAGTTCCCTTTCAGTCAAGTTCTCTCGGTGCAACATACTTGCTATGGGAACGTAATTCATTCACGCCCTTGAAATGCTCAGTAAAATGCATGCTAGTGTGAACGTCTGCCCTTGACCAGCAGGCATCTCAAGGCTACTTTCTACTGTGTGTTAGAAAGAACAGCCTGAGTGACATCACACGCAGTAACATCCAAACTGTAATGCTTTGCAAAAGTGTTTAATGAGCTCCAGTTCGCAGTAGCACAAATGTCTGCAACTGGTACACCCTTGAACAGTGACCACGAAGTGGCCAAGCCCCTAGTCGAGTGAGCGTGCACTCCAGAGGGCACCTGTTGACCTTTGCTACTGTACGCCCTTTTAATGGCCTCAGTCACCCAATGTGAGAGGCGTTGTTTTGATAGGGCCTTTCCGGTAGCAGGTGCTGCAAAGCACACGAACAGTTGATTTGTTTTTCTCCATTCGGCTGTTCTCTGCATGTAAGTGCGTAAAGCTCTCATGGGGCAGAGAGCCTTCAGCCTTTCCTGTTCCTGAGTGAGGACAGGAGCAGGTGGGAAGGAGGAGAGATCAAAGTCCAGACTCCTATGGTTCAAAGTCAAGACCTTGGGGATGTATGTGGGATTAGGCCTTAGGGTGACCTTTGACCCGTCAGGGGTGAATCTGGTACACATTGGATGTACAAACAATGCATGGAGGTCACCCACGCGTTTCGCCGAGCAAAGGGCCAAGAGTAGAGTGGTTTTATAAGATAATAAATCTATCTTAAAGTCCAACACCCACCATGTTTTCAAATTGCATCGCCATTAATATTTATTAGTTTATTTAAAAATAATACAGGAGCGTTTACTTATATTGTGGAGAAATAACACTAAATGTGTTATTTCATGATTTATAGCAGATTTTAGCATGCAGCTCCGGGAAAATCTGCTCCTCTCCATATATGGGCATTCACTTGGGCATTCACGTCACCAAAGTGACGCCTTGGAGTTACAGGCAGCAGAGGAAAAGAACAAGGAAGCATTTTTAAATATTCCATAAAGCTGCCTGTTGATTAATCCTGCTGTCGCTCACTCATGTCATCATATTCTGAGCGAGCATCCACTACTAGTTTAATTCGTTTGATCGCGACAAATTCATTCATTTCCGCATCGCCCCGCATTTCTCGCCCCGTGATGAGAAAGGCACCCAGCCTCGCAACTGCTCTGCCCGCGCGCATGCTTCACGACCCGTGCTGCTGCAACAAGGCTGACGAGAGATAAGAGCAGATACATACACTCGAGGGAGCAAATTACACCGGCACGAGGAACTTCAAAGGTGACCAGCGGAGCGGAACGAGGAGCCAGAGACCGCGCGCGGGCTCGCTCCTCAGGGGCAGAATGAATCAAGCAACAGGTCCGCAGCGGTGTTATAAAATAAATAATAAATAAAATCAGAGCGCTGGTCCATACACACAAATGCACCAGGAAATATAAAGTTTTAACGCACTCTCTCTCATAAACCTCCATGGAAACTCACTCCTACCTTCTGCCTTCTGGGTGGAGATCATGTAACAAAAGGCATGACCCTTCGGGACTTTTCGGCCAGGTTTCCGGATTCCTTCGGGAGTGGGTTGTTTTTTTTTTTTTTTTTTAACCCTCGCCTGGCCCAAATGCAAAAATGAAAATAAAATTCATAAAATACTACAGTAATTCTCCAATATGGTGAATTGTTACTGTCACGGTGGGTGTTGTCCTTTAACCTCGCTCAGTGGCTCGAATGGAGGATCACAGAGAGCCCCCAAGACCACGCTAAGATCCCAACCAGGGGTCAGGATCCTGCTGGGTGGTTTCATTCTAAGCACGCCCTTCATAAATCTTATTATGATTGGATACGCACCAGGTGTCCTGTGTCCCCAGCCTTTGTGACAGGCTGAAATAGCTGATAGGAAAACTTTAATCGTTGAGAAAGAACAACCTTTTTCCAGTAAGTCCTGAAGGAAAGTCAGGAGCTGAGCCAGGTCGCATGAGTAAGAAATAATATTTCTTTCTGTGCACCAAGCTTCAAAAATATGCAATTTCTGTGCGTAAAGAGACTGTGTTGACATAGCACGGATTTTGTATGGTTTTTACCACATTTTCCGGCAGGCCTGATACCATCAGCTTGTTCTTTTCTGCCAACAAGCTGAAATTTTTAACAGCTCCCAGCCTAAGCGGCGAGACTGCTCCTTCTGGTGAAATAGTTTGACCCTGAAGAAGAGCAGTTGGTGTGTCCAGTTCCTCTCCAGGGGCCCTAGAAGCTGTGACCCCCTGGGGGTCAACCAAGTTGGGGCGAAGGCATTTTAGTCGATGTGCTACCAGGCTGCTCTGATCGAGAGTGATCGAGGGCAGATGTAACCTGTCGTCCTTATTAGACAGAAGTGGAGCAGAATGTCTGTTTTCTCTCTCCTTGTTTGGGGTCATGGAACTGAGAAGCTGTGAGTTTTGTAAACGAGCAGATCTCCTGACCCCAATCTGTTTCCTGGATGGGTCCAGTTTGCTGGTCCTCGGCCTTAACAGAGCATTGGAACCAGATAAACCGGCCGGGGTCTGTCTTTCACCCGTTGTGGGAATATTGTTTAAGAGCAGAGCTGAACCAGCACAGTGAGAAAGGTCACGTGCTGCCAGATCACTGCTTGGACATTGCGTGTCGCTCATTAATGATAAAGGGACAGCTGCAACGTGAGAACGTGGAGATGATTCTTTGTGCTTGGCAGACTTTAAATTGTTTGGCGATAGAGAGACCAGTTCCCTTCGAATAACAGGAAGAGGAATCTGATTCAGCTCTGATTTTTTTACACACACAGCAGTTTGAACACAATTGCTTTTGTGAACGTGTAAAGCTTGTGGTCACCTGTGGTCTTCTGACGTGGCCTCCCCATCGTTAGATTCTGTCGGCGCGCCTCCCTGAGGCGCGGACATGTCACGTGTTTGCTTGGTTACCCCAAAATTACACCACACGCGTTACGGCTCCGCCCCGCTCCGGTCCGACCTCCGCAGCAAATACGCACCCTTTATAATCAATGACAGAGTTTACACTGGCTCCGCACGGCGGCGGCGAGCAGCGGCGAGCGGACGGCAGTCCGTCAAAATTAGAAATTTTTCTATTTCTGCCGGACGCCGGAGCTGTGCCGGAGTCAACTTTTGAAGATTACGTCGCACCAACAGGAAAAGGAACGAGCACAACTTCCGTATTTACAAAATAAAATCACCACGGGCGGACTAATCCTAGCTCTATACGGATTTATTTGTACAAAAATGCTGTCAAACTATCATTTATGACTATTCTATGACTAAACTATTATATTTATGACTATGACTACGCCTACAAACGCAATACAAGAAATAAATAAATAAAAAAGTATTTTATTCTGAAATGTAAACATCACTTCCTGTTGCTCAAACCATGTAGCTCATTTACGAGAGAAGATCAAGGCAGCAGTCTCTCTACAGTTGTTCTCCTTCTTCCACCGAATGAATTGTTTTGTTCTGACTTACTTATTTATCACTTGATTTATCGCGCGATCTCGCACGTGTCTCGGAGCGGCGCATCCAGGCGGACCTGAGCGGAGCGGAGGCAGTGGGCTTTGGACTCGCTCAGCTGCGACCTGCGGACCGGAGCGGGGCGGAGCCGCGTGTGGTGTAATTTTGGGGTTAGTGTATTGACCGCCCCGTCATTCACAATGGAGCGGGGGCTGGAGCACGTGAACCCCCTCACCTGTCTCCATGAGAGGTGGGGGGCCTGCTTGCAGACGCCTCTGTGCCTGTCCGCTACAGACGGAGCAGAGGCACCCTGCCGGGGCTCATTGATTAGGCTAACACCCCGTGAGCCGTGAGGGAGGGGGGGAGACGGCCCCCTCCCTTTATGACGGCTGGCAGGCCAGAGGGACCTGTTCTGCTGAAGTTATTTGTGTTTGTTGTTGTTGTTTTTTTTTTTTTTTGAGAGTCAATAAAACAGAGAGGGGCTTTTTTTAGCTTTATTCGTGCTTATGTGTAACGACATATATGACTTTATGTCACTCACAGCAGGAAAAACATGATTTGTGCATGCAACAGAGTTACCAGCTTTTTGTACCGTGCTACAAATAAAGTCTGGACATGAAGAGATCATTCCCCGTACCGCTTGGGCGGGTGATCGTGTAAACCCAAGACGTGAACCTGGTTCATCAGGCACGCTTTTGTCTGGTATCCCGGTTCGCCGAGGAGGCCCTGTGTCTGACCGCCTGGTGGGGGACAAACCTGTTTTTGCTCCATGCATGTTCGGTGCGAGATAAGCCCGGCGGTGGTCTCTGCCGATGCTCATACTTCTACGCCGACCGCTTCTGCGGTGGGTTACGCATTGCTGAACAGTGTCAAGGTTACGCAGGTCTACCTCCAGCAGACTCCCTGGGGGGGGGAGGAGATTCTCCTGGGTATGCCCACCTGGAGAGCTTCAGCCTGTTTGCGCCTTTGGTCCAGCTTGGTCTGAATTCGATCCAAAGCTTTCCCAAACAATCCCGTCGGTTCTATCGAGTGGTGGAGAAAAGGCACCTTTTGTCCCTCGGGGAGATCAGTTAAAATCATCCATAGATGGCGTATCGCGATGACCACTTCCGCCATGCCTCTGCCTTGAGCAACAGTGGCTGTCCCCTTCATGCGGAGCACGAAGTCTGTTGCCCTGCGGGCTTCATCCAGCAAGTCAGCGGCAACTTGCTTGTCCGTCGTTACCTGGAGCTGTTGCAGCTTTTCAGCCAGGTAAGCCTGCATCAACGCGGACGCGTTCATGACACGCGCCGCGAGTCCCTGAGCTCTGTAGCATTTCTCGAGCAGAGAAGCTGAAGCTCGACAAGCTTTGCTGGGAAGAGTTGGTTTTGTCCCGGATGACTTGGGAGCCAGGTGAGACGCCAGTGTGTCCTCAATTTGAGGCACGTTGGCTATTCCCACCTCATCCATTCCATCCACGTCGAGGAACTGTGAGAGTGGTAAGAGCATGGGAGCTCTTTGCTGAGGCCAGGTGAGAGTTTGTTCTGTGAGGAAGTCTGGGAACACGGGCATCCTTTGCCTCATGGTGGCTTGCTGCTTTGAGTAAAAATAGTTTCCTGCCAGCCTCGTGACCTGTTGACAAGGCGGAGGCTCTGGCCATGGGATGTGCTATGCGTCCGCTGCTCTGTGGCACAGGTCGAACAGAGCAGGGATGGAAAAGTCAGTTTCCGAGAGCACAGGAACCGGGTATTTGGGAGAGGTCTTCTCCCTGTTCCACGAATTCGACATCTGCGTCCTCTGCGGAAAATTCGCCTGAGGCTGAAATCGAGATCTCGTCCTCGTTCATCATGACTCGAGTGTCGAATTCAACTGTTAAGTCCACCATAGGAGCTAGCACGTCAGGGCTGTCACCCCATTCGACTCGTGTGTTGTCGTGCAGAGCCATGTTCTCGAGCTCCGGCATGGGAGTGAGGGGCTCGGTGGTGTCCGTATCCGCTGGCACTAATGGGGTGTCCATGGCCTTGGTGATGACATGGTCGACCCGGTGCCGCAGCACCGCCTCCAGCATCTGGCTGCAGTGTGGGCAAAAGTTGGGCGCATCCAGCGCTGTTTTTTGAGTGTAACATTCCCAAGCAGACGGGACAGGCCTCATGGGTGTCCGTCGCTGCAAGGGAGAAACTGCATCTGCTAGGACAGGCGCGTGAATCTGGGCTCGCTGTCCTGCTGGTTTTCCTTGGAAGTCTTGTCTTTCGCTTTCCTTTCTCCGGAGGCATGTCCGAGATAAGGCGAGCGAGTCCTTCCAGAATCATTTTTCTTTTAATTTGAGACGTCTCCTCCGTCGAGTCGCTTTCGCTGGCTAGCCCGCTATGTTTAGTTAGCAGGGGTAGCGGTTGTGACGCAGTTAGCGCCGTCGAGCGAAGCATTCTGTGGAGAGAGGAGAAGAAAATACTTCGGGGTTAAGAGAAAATGTGCCGGACTAGCTTTGGCTAGTCCAGCAGTACGCAGGAATAATTCTCTGTATGCTCTGTGTAGGGAGCAAGCTCACCTCTGGTTGAGCGATGAATCAACAGAGAAGTTCAGCAAAGAGAGGTAGTTCAGGTTTAAGCGAGGTGAAGGGCAAAAAAGAGAAAGATGGATGGGCGTCAACCGCTTAAATACCCAGAGGGCGGAGCCTTTGGCGCGAAGCTGACACCCTAGCCGTAAAGGCGTAAATGTATTCCTTCAGGTAATCGCGCGGGGGCACAATTCCCATAGCAAGTATGTTGCATCGAGAGAACTTGACTGAAAGGGAACTTATGTATCCTACTTTGAAGAAACAAAGCATAAAGTGAAAGTGAGTATGTTTTAGTCCTTGTAATGTTTCTAGTATTCATATATTTGCAAACTAAATTACAGGAAAACTGCTAAAACTAGCCCTTTAGTTGTTTTAACAACCAGTAAAATTCAGTTTTATGTCAGTTTTGGTTAAAGCTTGAAATAGCTGCTGCAGCGGGACAAAGAGTCACATGTGGCTCCAGATCCACAGGTTGCTGACTCCTGATCTGGCCCTTGACACCATCTGAAATGTTGACATTTAATCATTTTAATCACTTTTATTATCTGATTGTATGATTGCTTTATTATGTGTACTGTACAGCACGTTGGTCCTGTGGGTGTTTAAAGTGCTCTATAAATAAAGCTGGTATGGTTTGTTTGGTATGGTATGGTATAGTATGATATAGTTTGGTATAGTATGTTATGGTATAGTATGGTATGGTATGGTGTGGTAATCAAAACGGCTAACAAGCTGTTTTTAAAACCACCATGTACCGACAATGTTCAGTTTCTGCCATGCAACTGTAATAACAGAAAGTCTAAATATGTTAACTTTGGGATGACTTACAGCCCAGCCTCCTTCGTCTGTGGTCATGTCACAGTACACCTGCACACCCTGGCTTGGGTCCTTGTTGATGTAAATCGTGTAGACACCACTCAGAGTCTCTCCATTCAGCAGATGTTGGGCACAGTTCTGAGGTGTTGCAAAAAGACGACTCCCTGGAGACGACAAGTTACAACACGTTTAAATTGCTTCTTTTTGCTCTTTTGTCATTGTGTTTAAGAAAGCACAACAATATTACATGAGGTTGCATAAAACTTGACCATAATAATAACTAATATTTAATTTGTTAATCATCAAAGGGGAAATTCATAACTAGTTCAATTAATTCTCAAAAAGTGTGAAGGCAGATGTGGATGTTTCATCTTTCACACCCAAACTGTATGCACTGAATTGGCAACCTTCAGATCACAGGTTTGCCGTCTCTCTGCCTCAGCACCACCATTCCACCAACCTGGCTTTAACTACATTATTTCTCGTATAAAGTAATTTAAGTTTATAACTCTGGCCTGAAAGACAGTAAAAAATGTTAATAAATTAAGGCCTAGCATTCCTTGAAGGAATATATTTTGCCCACATCAATTATAAAAATATTTATCGTCCCAAAGACAAAAATAATATCTTGCAGTAAATGCATCAAGGTAATCTACAGTCAAACGTAGGTTCATCCGGCTGACAAATGCAGAACAATGAATCAAACACAAGCAGATCTAAAGAATGACTGGAAAGAAAATAATCAATGTGCCCCAATGGTCAGGACCCAACTTGATGAGAAGGCTGTGCCACTGCAAAGAAAAATAAGTTTTATTCACAATATAAAACCCAACTTGAACAATCCTTGAAAGACGACTGCTCATAAAATAAATGTCTGGTTACACAAAGACTTCTAATTGAAAGAAGATGTGCTTTTTATTCGTCCTAATTATACAACAAAGTTCAGTCAGGTCAAATGGACGGTTTCTTTTTATTTTGTTGAGATGTTTCGTCCTTCATCCAAAGGACTTCATCAGTCTGAGGAACCACAACAAACTGAGTCCCACAAGCAGCACACCCACATAGTGGACCAACCAGTTTGATGATGATTAGATGGTTTCTGGGGGCCGCCCTCTCCCTCATCAACTCCTCTGAGACAGACAGCCATAGCAAAAGTGGTTCAAAACATCAAAGTTCACGACGGAAAGTCTAAATTAAAAAATATATATATATTTTTAAAGAAACCATTCAGATGATCTGACTGAACTTTGTTGGATTTTCTACCTGGATTATTGAGAATGGACTTTGATGTTTTGGACCACTTTGGCTATGGCTGTCTCAGAGGAGTCGACGGGGGAGAGGGCAGGCCCCAGAAACCATCTTATCACTAGCAAACTGGCTGGTCCAGTTTGATGGGACTAATGAGACTCACCTGCATAAATAAATGTTGAATGAATGAATGGATGGTCCACTGTGTGGATGTGCTACTTGTGGGACTGAGTTTGTTGTGGCTCCGTGGACTGATGAAGTCCTTTGGATGAAGGAAGAAACGTCTTAAAAAATGTCCAGATGACCTGACTGAACTTTGTTGGATTTTTTTTACCTGTATTATTGAGCATTGACTTACCTGTAGATGTCCTAATTATACATACGTTCACTGTATATTTATCTACAGAACCCCACCCACACCAACCCTCCCAAAAAGTACAACCTCATTGTGAGTCCCCCACAATTTGCTACAGGCAGAAATATAAACAACTTTTATCTTTAGGGACTGAGCATTGTGTATTTTTGTTTTGACTTTACTACAACATCCAGAACCAAATCTCTGGGGTTCCGAACACTCAGCCCTCCCTCGGCCCTCCTGAATTGTTTTCTAAGACTAGTTCAAACATGTGTGAATCATGCACCTGTGGTAAAAGTAGTGGCAACCACAGCGCTGGTATCGAGTCCTCTTGCGGCCTGAAGATTGACAGAGTACTCTGTTGTCTCCGCCAATCCCTCCAGTCGAACCCAAGTGTCCTCTGCATCAAGAATCAGCTCCTAGTGCATAAACAGGCCCAATCTCATGAACACGTAAAAAACAATATTAGAACAGTCTTGTGAAAATATTAATTATATGTGCATTCAGTACAAACCTCTGGGTAACATTAATTCTTTTAGAAGCCCTGCAGGATATTGATAAAACACTGGATTCATCTCGTGAATAATAAAATAAAATAAAAAGAAGTACAGCACAAAAAAGACCTTTAAGCTGTTCTGCTTTATAAAACTCATGATGGTTTGCTTTGTGTTCCAGTAATACAATATTATTGTGGTGAGAGAAACAGGCACTGTGTTTTGTGTACAGTAATTTAAAAAAAGACAATTTGACAAATATTATATTTATTTGACTTCACTTCCACTTGCAATGCAGCAGGTGAACCTCCCTCTGCTTTTGCATAGAAAGCACAAAAACAGAATAAAACACCAAAATACAATATAATAGTAGAAAAAGTGAAAAAGGGAGTATAAAAGTTGATGTGTGAGTGTTGGCAGAAAGGAGGGGATGCCAGAAACAGCAGATGAAGCAAACAGGATAAAAAGGTTTCTCAGACAGCCAAGCAGAGAAGCTGCAAGCAATCAGGAAACAAATGTTTTCTATTTTTAGTGGATAAGTCATGGCACTGCAACACATTTACAAATTCCTTTCCATTGAGCTTCTTCTCAGTAGCCTAAATGTCTGACGAGAGTGTACTCAGTGACATAACTGCCTAAGATGTGCCATAAATTAAGTGAGATGTTGTACAGACAGAAACTTGTTCCTGCATCTGAGTTTATGTGTTGCAGTTTAGCCTGGATGCACATTAAATATAAAAACAGAAATAATATATTCAGCCAGATTGAAGGGGGAGAAATTGCAGACACTTGCAGGCAATGTGTGTGAATTATGCAGAGAAACAGCCGGTAAACGATGTCTCGCTCTGTCTCAGAGGAGCTGACATTCTCCCGATGGGCTTTCAGGGTCAACATATTTATTGCAATCGAACGGCCCCAGCTTATCAAGGCTAATGCATACCTCTGTAACCTTTATATT
>JBBPBX010087932.1:0-10251 GCA_038048925.1 Garcialebias charrua
ATATATATATATATATATATATAATCAGTGATATATTATTTATTGTCGGCCATAAGATCTTCTTAAAATCGTCTTCTTCTTGAATCCTCTTCAGGTTCCTAGACTGAATGTCATTCATGTCACGCGGTCCAAGAAATGAGTTTTTAAAAATCATTATATTGTTTTAACAATATGTTGTCACAGAACAGGCAAGAAAAAAAACTTTATATGGGCCTAGTGGAGCTGTGGGAAAAGTTCTAGATCAAAACGTTGTTGTGAGAAAACTTCTAAAACAGACACATTTGGTTACAACACAATAGGAGGTTTAAGCTTTAATGAAAACAGAGGACCCCAAAAAATAAAATAATAAACCCCAGAACTAACAGGAAAGATGAACAAATGTGAGTTTATTTACAACTAATTTTACTCAACAAAATGAGCTGTAGGAACTCTAAGGAAAAATAAACTTAAAATGAGAGTTCAAACATTAAAAAAAATGACAGCATTGAAGCAGGACTTTGAAGAACAAGTAGCAAAATGCATACACACAATAACTGGTGCTGAACAAAGAAAAATTGGATGGAATTAATGTGAAAAGTTTCCTGGTTAAAAGTGTCGAGAGCAAAAAACAAAACCATCTGGATCCAAAACAAAACCAGCTGGATAGAAAACACAACCAGGATACAGAGCATGCAAGCCAAAGTAAAGATCCTTAAAACTAAGATCAGATTTTCAAAACTGGAAAAATAATATAAAAACAACATGGGAATCAGGACTGCAAGAAATTCTGCATGT
The DNA here is from genome assembly GCA_038048925.1 of Garcialebias charrua. NCBI lineage: Eukaryota > Metazoa > Chordata > Actinopteri > Cyprinodontiformes > Rivulidae > Garcialebias > Garcialebias charrua. The sequence goes on from JBBPBX010087932.1 coordinate 775, forward strand.
GTGAACTAAAGATGAATAATCAATAATAACACAGGCCCTTAAAACACAAAAAAACATGCAAGAAGCATAAAATGCACCATATGTTCTAACATATCCCCGTCCTCATCTAATCATTGTACGTGTGTGTGCATGTACAAATGTGCATGTGTGCGTACAGGCATCTATTTATTTTATTTGCCCTATACTTAACCAGGTTATCCCAATGAGAGCAAAGTCTCATTTACAAGGACGGCCTGGCTCAGAGGCAGCAATACAGATGTGCAAGAACACCAGGTGGACAACATAAAAACAACTGACAATCAAACATCTGGTTGTACAGACCATGTATGATGATAACAACAAAACAGGCGAGAACATGTTCCGCGGTACCAGGTACCGTAGTAACAACCGAGATTGAGGAGGAAATTGCTAAAAGCATGTGCAATGGTTATGAAGTGATGCTTTCACTGAGTTTTTAAACAATGCAAATGGGAAGAAAGAAGTAAGTATTCAAGTTTGTTGTAGATGGTTCCAATCATTAGCAGCAGAAACTGAAATTATGAATGACCAAACGAGGTGTGTGCTTTCAGAATAAATAGGGTAACATGGCTTCTGGAGCAGAGAGTATGCATGTTGCTACGGATATTGAGTAATGAACAGAGGAGGTAGGATGCGGTTTTATCAGTTAGAGGTTTATAGATCAGCAAAAATGGGGTTGTCTGTCTGTGGGAGTGAAGAGAGGGTCAGTTCACCAGGAATGCAGAGTGCAGTGATGAGTGCTGAAGGGAACTCTGGTGACAAATCTAATGGCTGTGTGGTAAAGGGTGTCCAGTATGTAGAGGACAGTTTTCGAAGAGGCTCTATAGATGACGTCACCATACGTGAACATGGGAAGAATTGTCATTTGTACCAGAAGATGTTTAGCAGGTTGTGTTAGTGAGGATTTGTTTTTGAAGAGGAATCCTATTCTGGATTTGACTTTGGAGAGCAGAGTGTTGATGCAAGTTTTGTATGAGAGTGAGGAATTGAGCCTAATCCCAAGGCATCTGTAACTAATGGCAAATGGGATCTCAGAGTCATCCCAGGAGGGGATTTTCTGAGGGCAGACAGTTGGAGGGAGGTTGTTTGTGGTGTTTGAAGTAGTGCTGGGCGATATGACGATATATATCATGAGGACGATAGAAACATGTCTATTGTGCTACTTGCCTTCTATCGTCTCTATCGTTTATAAAAATAATTTTATTAATTATTCATGCAAATAAATAAAGTAGGTTATGATGAAATGTATTGGTGTTGTCACTTTGCTTAAACTCAGTTTATATATGTGATAAATAAGAATAAAAAAATAACTTTCGCAAAGAAGCTTCATATTGTGGTTTTGCGACATGACGGCGCTGCTTTGTTTGACGCACGCGCGGGTTTGCGACACATGCTTTACGTTGTTAAACTCGAGAGCAATGGAGACGCAGGGGCATGAAGCCGGTGTCACAACAAGGAGAAACAGCTGCACAGGCAGCCCAAGAAGAAGAACTTTTACCAAAAAGAGGGGGAACGTCTGTTATTTGGGTACATTTTGGATTCAAGAAGTCTGACACGGAGCAGAAAACGGTAATCTGCAAACTTTGTCACAACGCCGTTCCCTCGCCCGACGCCAACACAACCAACACAACCAAACCACAACACAAACCAAATACTAAACTAATTGTGGTATATCGTGATCTATATCGTTATTGCGATATATAAAAGTCCATATCGTGATATATGATTTTTTCCATATCGCCCAGCACTAGATTGAAGTGAGGGCTAACAACAGTGTGTGCCTTCTTTCCTCTTTTTCCTTCGTCACTCTCTTGTGCGGGCAACAGTGATTTGTTAAAAGGTGACAAAATGAGGCCTCTCACCTTGCTTATTATCTCAGCAATGGGTTTAGTGGTGACGGTAAGGGCGATGCGAGTAGAGGGTTTGGTGGGGTGCCTTAGGTCAGTGGTTCCCAACCTATTTTCCTCAAAGACCCCCCTTCTTACTTCCTAGTCAACCTGAGACCCCCAACCCCTCCCTACTCCCTTCTCCCAAAAGACTCATTAAGATTGATCTCCTTATCAAAGTGATAAAATAATAAAGTAAATATTATAAGTAATGTTATAAGTAATAGTAATATAAGTAAATATAGAATAAAGTCAATAAAAGATAAAAGTAAATAGTTACAAACTTATTTTCAAACAATATAAACTGGTAGCTGTACAACAGAAATGTAATGATTTCAGTAAACCCAGATTAGTACGAGACCCGGAACGAGACAAGACTCCACATGATAAAAAGTAAACAGTGTTTATTTGTATAGGTGACTATGTACAGGTGGTCCTCTGGAGCTCCTGAGAAACAAACAGGATGTCAGATGGATTGGAATAAGAGTTGGGCCTTTGATTACTCGTGATATTTTTCCTCTTACAGGTTGGATGGTTTGAGTAGAGCGTGGAAGCGGATCCAATTGAGCCCAGAGGATGGTGAACCAGTTTAACAGATGGATGGCTTGGAGGATCAGGCACGAGGACCAAGAACTGAACCCAAGGCGAGCCAGAACAGGAAGAGATCCAAAGACACAGGAGAACTGGAGGCACAGAGAACAAGGTTAGAAACTCTTTTTGAGGAAAAAAACAGGCTGAGAGCATAAATACCATGAATAGCTCAATGCTCCAGCGAAGAGTAGAACTTGACTGCAGCCTTATATAGTTGAAGGTCTCATCAGGGAGATGACAGGCAGCTGTGGTAATTGGCGGCCATCTTGGGTAGGAGCTGCAGCCAGTAGTACTCTTAAGCCTCCGGCAGAGCTCAGCGTACTGCCTGTACGCCGCTCTGTGCGCACGCGTTCGCTGGCACAGCTCTGCTTTCGTTCTCGCGTTAAATGCTCGCGTTTTCGCTCCAAATTCTTGTTGTAATTTAAGCAGCTGCGTGCAGAGCGTCTACCTACGGGTCAAACTGAGGTTGCTGATTGGTCATTTGCTGACACGCCTACTCAATTGATTGACAGGTCGAGTGGGAGACAAAAAAAATAGCATGAGCTGGCTCGGCTGCAGCCGCTGCGGTGTTTCTAAACTTTATATGTTAATAAAAAGTTCTAAAAAATAAAAATAAAAACAGGGAGCCTTGGTCCTGCAGCCCACAGCCCACCAGGAAATATTTAGAACGTCGCACAGCCAGGTAGGACATGAGTTATTATTCGCTCGTGACAAATTCATTCATTTCAGTCATGGAGTTGCGGAGGAGGAAGCGATTACTTGACTTTTGGCAAAAAAACAAAATAAAAGTCCAGTTTAGCGATGAAGAAGGGGAATTTAATTCATTTGTGTAACATACAAAACAGTCCGGCGCCGGGCAATTTATTGTGAGACAACGCGCATGCGAACACGGTCGTAAAATTTGAGCTTTGCGCGTTCGTGCCCTGCGGGGCTACGTTTGTGCCTCGGCGTACGTACGGCATAGTGTGGCGTACTGCCTGTACGCTGAGCCATGCCGGGGGCTTTGCATTAATCTTGTTAAAGTCATTCCTGCATGCTCCTGTGGCCACCATTTGGCTGTCGATACATTTTGGGCAAAACACCGGGGCTCACATTTCCGGGTTGTCAGCGGTGATGCGTAACGTCAGCGGTGACGTGTAACGTCAGCTGTGAAGTAGGTGCGACTTATAGGGCGAAGCGACATATTTATGGATTTTTCCAATTTATTGGACATAATTTGACAATGCGACTTATAGAGCGGTGCGACTTATAGGGCGGAAAATACGGTAACTAAAATGATTATACCTTTGAAAGTTTTTATTTAACACAAGCCAATGTGTCATTTTAACTGGAGAACACGTTTAAGTAAAAGTTGTCTGCCTGAAAAAAGGAGCATTAGACCCAACAAAGGAACAGTCTCTGATAATTTCAACTCCAGTTAAAATACTGTCTATTCAACTTTGTAATGGGTCAATAATGACAATATTTTAACTTCCTGACACAATTTTCAAAACGTGGACCCAAGTGTTGAGGCATTTGGAGACATCTCTTGTCTCTTAACATCCCATGAACTGACACATTTCAATATTGCAGCAAGAATTTCTTGTTCAAGTTCAGAAGAAGTTGGTTTTCAAAGTTTTTTGAGTCCAGTCTGGTTCTTTTGGGAGGGACAATCTCTTCTGCTGTACTGAACAGTCTTTCAATAATCTTTCAATAATCTTTCAATAGTCTTTTAATAGTTATTGAAAGACTGTTCAGTACAGCAGAAGAGATTGTCCCTCCCAAAAGAACCAGACTGGACTCAAAAAACTTTGAAAACCAACTTCTTCTGAACTTGAACAAGAAATTCTTGCTGCAATATTGAAATGTGTCAGTTCATGGGATGTTAAGAGACAAGAGATGTCTCCAAATGTCTCAACACTTGGGTCCACGTTTTGAAAATTGTGTCAGGAAGTTAAAATATTGTCATTATTGACCCATTACAAAGTTGAATAGACAGTATTTTAACTGGAGTTGAAATTATCAGAGACTGTTCCTTTGTTGGGTCTAATGCTCCTTTTTTCAGGCAGACAACTTTTACTTAAACGTGTTCTCCAGTTAAAATGACACATTGGCTTGTGTTAAATAAAAACTTTCAAAGGTATAATCATTTTAGTTACCGTATTTTCCGCCCTATAAGTCGCACCGCTCTATAAGTCGCATTGTCAAATTATGTCCAATAAATTGGAAAAATCCATAAATATGTCGCTTCGCCCTATAAGTCGCACCTACTTCACAGCTGACGTTACACGTCACCGCTGACGTTACGCATCACCGCTGACAACCCGGAAATGTGAGCCCCGGTGTTTTGCCCAAAATGTATCGACAGCCAAATGGTGGCCACAGGAGCATGCAGGAATGACTTTAACAAGATTAATGCAAAGCCCCCGGCATGGCTCAGCGTACAGGCAGTACGCCACACTATGCCGTACGTACGCCGAGGCACAAACGTAGCCCCGCAGGGCACGAACGCGCAAAGCTCAAATTTTACGACCGTGTTCGCAATGCGCGTTGTCTCACAATAAATTGCCCGGCGCCGGACTGTTTTGTATGTTACACAAATGAATTAAATTCCCTTCTTCATCGCTAAACTGGACTTTTATTTTGTTTTTTTGCCAAAAGTCAAGTAATCGCTTCCTCCTCCGCAACTCCATGACTGAAATGAATGAATTTGTCACGAGCGAATAATAACTCATGTCCTACCTGGCTGTGCGACGTTCTAAATATTTCCTGATGGGCTGTGGGCTGCAGGACCAAGGCTCCCTGTTTTTATTTTTATTTTTTAGAACTTTTTATTAACATATAAAGTTTAGAAACACCGCAGCGGCTGCAGCCGAGCCAGCTCATGCTATTTTTTTTGTCTCCCACTCGACCTGTCAATCAATTGAGTAGGCGTGTCAGCAAATGACCAATCAGCAACCTCAGTTTGACCCGTAGGTAGACGCTCTGCACGCAGCTGCTTAAATTACAACAAGAATTTGGAGCGAAAACGCGAGCATTTAACGCGAGAACGAAAGCAGAGCTGTGCCAGCGAACGCGTGCGCACAGAGCGGCGTACAGGCAGTACGCTGAGCTCTGCCGGAGGCTTAAGAGTACTACTGGCTGCAGCTCCTACCCAAGATGGCCGCCAATTACCACAGCTGCCTGTCATCTCCCTGATGAGACCTTCAACTATATAAGGCTGCAGTCAAGTTCTACTCTTCGCTGGAGCATTGAGCTATTCATGGTATTTATGCTCTCAGCCTGTTTTTTTCCTCAAAAAGAGTTTCTAACCTTGTTCTCTGTGCCTCCAGTTCTCCTGTGTCTTTGGATCTCTTCCTGTTCTGGCTCGCCTTGGGTTCAGTTCTTGGTCCTCGTGCCTGATCCTCCAAGCCATCCATCTGTTAAACTGGTTCACCATCCTCTGGGCTCAATTGGATCCGCTTCCACGCTCTACTCAAACCATCCAACCTGTAAGAGGAAAAATATCACGAGTAATCAAAGGCCCAACTCTTATTCCAATCCATCTGACATCCTGTTTGTTTCTCAGGAGCTCCAGAGGACCACCTGTACATAGTCACCTATACAAATAAACACTGTTTACTTTTTATCATGTGGAGTCTTGTCTCGTTCCGGGTCTCGTACTAATCTGGGTTTACTGAAATCATTACATTTCTGTTGTACAGCTACCAGTTTATATTGTTTGAAAATAAGTTTGTAACTATTTACTTTTATCTTTTATTGACTTTATTCTATATTTACTTATATTACTATTACTTATAACATTACTTATAATATTTACTTTATTATTTTATCACTTTGATAAGGAGATCAATCTTAATGAGTCTTTTGGGAGAAGGGAGTAGGGAGGGGTTGGGGGTCTCAGGTTGACTAGGAAGTAAGAAGGGGGGTCTTTGAGGAAAATAGGTTGGGAACCACTGACCTAAGGCACCCCACCAAACCCTCTACTCGCATCGCCCTTACCGTCACCACTAAACCCATTGCTGAGATAATAAGCAAGGTGAGAGGCCTCATTTTGTCACCTTTTAACAAATCACTGTTGCCCGCACAAGAGAGTGACGAAGGAAAAAGAGGAAAGAAGGCACACACTGTTGTTAGCCCTCACTTCAATCTAGTGCTGGGCGATATGGAAAAAATCATATATCACGATATGGACTTTTATATATCGCAATAACGATATAGATCACGATATACCACAATTAGTTTAGTATTTGGTTTGTGTTGTGGTTTGGTTGTGTTGGTTGTGTTGGCGTCGGGCGAGGGAACGGCGTTGTGACAAAGTTTGCAGATTACCGTTTTCTGCTCCGTGTCAGACTTCTTGAATCCAAAATGTACCCAAATAACAGACGTTCCCCCTCTTTTTGGTAAAAGTTCTTCTTCTTGGGCTGCCTGTGCAGCTGTTTCTCCTTGTTGTGACACCGGCTTCATGCCCCTGCGTCTCCATTGCTCTCGAGTTTAACAACGTAAAGCATGTGTCGCAAACCCGCGCGTGCGTCAAACAAAGCAGCGCCGTCATGTCGCAAAACCACAATATGAAGCTTCTTTGCGAAAGTTATTTTTTTATTCTTATTTATCACATATATAAACTGAGTTTAAGCAAAGTGACAACACCAATACATTTCATCATAACCTACTTTATTTATTTGCATGAATAATTAATAAAATTATTTTATAAACGATAGAGACGATAGAAGGCAAGTAGCACGATAGACATGTTTCTATCGTCCTCATGATATATATCGTCATATCGCCCAGCACTACTTCAAACACCACAAACAACCTCCCTCCAACTGTCTGCCCTCAGAAAATCCCCTCCTGGGATGACTCTGAGATCCCATTTGCCATTAGTTACAGATGCCTTGGGATTAGGCTCAATTCCTCACTCTCATACAAAACTTGCATCAACACTCTGCTCTCCAAAGTCAAATCCAGAATAGGATTCCTCTTCAAAAACAAATCCTCACTAACACAACCTGCTAAACATCTTCTGGTACAAATGACAATTCTTCCCATGTTCACGTATGGTGACGTCATCTATAGAGCCTCTTCGAAAACTGTCCTCTACATACTGGACACCCTTTACCACACAGCCATTAGATTTGTCACCAGAGTTCCCTTCAGCACTCATCACTGCACTCTGCATTCCTGGTGAACTGACCCTCTCTTCACTCCCACAGACAGACAACCCCATTTTTGCTGATCTATAAACCTCTAACTGATAAAACCGCATCCTACCTCCTCTGTTCATTACTCAATATCCGTAGCAACATGCATACTCTCTGCTCCAGAAGCCATGTTACCCTATTTATTCTGAAAGCACACACCTCGTTTGGTCATTCATAATTTCAGTTTCTGCTGCTAATGATTGGAACCATCTACAACAAACTTGAATACTTACTTCTTTCTTCCCATTTGCATTGTTTAAAAACTCAGTGAAAGCATCACTTCATAACCATTGCACATGCTTTTAGCAATTTCCTCCTCAATCTCGGTTGTTACTACGGTACCTGGTACCGCGGAACATGTTCTCGCCTGTTTTGTTGTTATCATCATACATGGTCTGTACAACCAGATGTTTGATTGTCAGTTGTTTTTATGTTGTCCACCTGGTGTTCTTGCACATCTGTATTGCTGCCTCTGAGCCAGGCCGTCCTTGTAAATGAGACTTTGCTCTCATTGGGATAACCTGGTTAAGTATAGGGCAAATAAAATAAATAGATGCCTGTACGCACACATGCACATTTGTACATGCACACACACGTACAATGATTAGATGAGGACGGGGATATGTTAGAACATATGGTGCATTTTATGCTTCTTGCATGTTTTTTTGTGTTTTAAGGGCCTGTGTTATTATTGATTATTCATCTTTAGTTCACACATGCAGAATTTCTTGCAGTCCTGATTCCCATGTTGTTTTTATATTATTTTTCCAGTTTTGAAAATCTGATCTTAGTTTTAAGGATCTTTACTTTGGCTTGCATGCTCTGTATCCTGGTTGTGTTTTCTATCCAGCTGGTTTTGTTTTGGATCCAGATGGTTTTGTTTTTTGCTCTCGACACTTTTAACCAGGAAACTTTTCACATTAATTCCATCCAATTTTTCTTTGTTCAGCACCAGTTATTGTGTGTATGCATTTTGCTACTTGTTCTTCAAAGTCCTGCTTCAATGCTGTCATTTTTTTTAATGTTTGAACTCTCATTTTAAGTTTATTTTTCCTTAGAGTTCCTACAGCTCATTTTGTTGAGTAAAATTAGTTGTAAATAAACTCACATTTGTTCATCTTTCCTGTTAGTTCTGGGGTTTATTATTTTATTTTTTGGGGTCCTCTGTTTTCATTAAAGCTTAAACCTCCTATTGTGTTGTAACCAAATGTGTCTGTTTTAGAAGTTTTCTCACAACAACGTTTTGATCTAGAACTTTTCCCACAGCTCCACTAGGCCCATATAAAGTTTTTTTTCTTGCCTGTTCTGTGACAACATATTGTTAAAACAATATAATGATTTTTAAAAACTCATTTCTTGGACCGCGTGACATGAATGACATTCAGTCTAGGAACCTGAAGAGGATTCAAGAAGAAGACGATTTTAAGAAGATCTTATGGCCGACAATAAATAATATATCACTGATTATATATATATATATATATATATATATATATATATATATATATATATATATATATATATATATATATATATATATATATATATATATATATATATATATATATATATATATATATATATATATATATATATATATATATATATATATATATATATTATATATATATATATATATATATTATATATATATATATATATATATATATATATATATATATATATATATATATATATATATATATATATATATATATATATATATATATATATATATATATATATATATATATATGTATATATATATATATATATATATATATATATATATATATATA
>JBBPBX010087935.1:0-14600 GCA_038048925.1 Garcialebias charrua
GTGAAACAAGAAATCTTGTCTTTCTTTCCTTGAAATACGTTATTTAGATAAATGGATGGATGGATCGAAACAGACCAGCCCACAAAAGCTTAATAAAAATGACCTATATGCAAAGATAAGGCCTTTCTGCCCTGATGACACAAAGGTCATGTCCAGCACCAAAACCTTGTGTGACATCTAAAATAAGTCTGTGCAGGAGCTTGGTGTGTGTAAAGCCTTATTTTCTTTTGTTATTCCCCTTTCTAACCTCATCAGATGCAACATAAGCATCTCCTGAGTTTACTGAACATCTTCAGCTATTATACAAACTTTTCCAGTGTCATCAACTTTATAAAGTGTCACCAGCCACAGCAAGCTGCTCCAGGCTGAGACGTCCAGAGTTCACAGAGCGATTCATCCATCCATCCATCCATCCATTTTCGTCCGCTTATCCGGGGTCGGGTCGCGGGGGTAGCAGCCTAAGTAGGGAGGCCCAGACTTCCCTCTCCCCAGCCACTTGGAGCAGCTCCTCTGGGGGAATCCCAAGGCGTTCCCAGGCCAGCCGAGAAACATAGTCCCTCCAGCGTGTCCTGGGTCTTCCTCTGGGTCTCCTCCCGGTGGGACATGCCCGGAACACCTCACCAGGGAGGCGTCCAGGAGGCATCCTAACCAGATGCCCAAGCCACCTCAACTGGCTCCTCTCGATGTGGAGAAGCAGCGGCTCTACTCCGAGTCCCTCCCGGATGACTGAGCTTCTCACCCTATCTCTAAGGGAGAGTCCAGACACCCTGCGGAGAAAACTCATTTCAGCCGCTTGTATCAGAGATCTCGTTCTTTCGGTCACAACCCAAAGCTCCTGACCATAGATGAGGGTGGGAACGTAGATCGATCGGTAAATTGAAGAGCTTTGCCTTTCGACTCAGCTCTCTCTTCACCACGACAGACCGGTACAACGCCCGCTGTACCGGGCGCTGTAGAGCGATTCCAGCTAGTAATTTATCCATATGAGGCAATCCTGGAAAAAACACAGTCCTCGCAGCTAGGGATGGGAATTGATAAGAAATTATCAATATCGATGCCTTTATCGATGTCATTTATCGATTCGATTCCTTATCAATTCTGTTATCAATTCTCATTTGGGTAATAAAATATAGTAAACCATTTGTGTTCATAAAGAATTTATTTATGGATTTTTTCCCATATTTTTAGACTCATTTTTCGCTCTGATTCTTCGTTTTTCATTTTTGGCGAAAATGGTGCAGTACCAGTTTCGGCCGCTTTAGAGGCGCTGTAGGCAGCAGCCAGCAGAGGACTCAGAGAGTGAAGAGGAAGAGGGACCACTTCCAGAAGTTTATACCACTCATAAACCACACCGCGGATTTTTAAATCCAGCTGATTTCACATTTGGTTCAGCTCAGGAGCCCGTCTGCTATAGTGAGGTAAGAAATATATTTTTAAGCGTTTATTTAGCTAAATTTAAAGAAACAAAGCGTCCGGTTTGACCCGCCTGGCGCCTGCATAAAAATCAGCGAACTTTTTTTTTTAAAATCCAGCTTATTTGAACATTTCGTTAAACTCAAGAGTACGTCTACTATTAAGTCAGCTAAGAAATATATTTTTTAAGCGTTTATTTAGCTAAATTTAAAGAAAGAAAGCGTCCGGTTTGACCCGCCTGGCGCCTGCCTAAAATTCCGCGAACTTTTTTTTTTAAAATCCAGCTGATTTGAACATTTCGTTAAGCTCAGAAGGACGTCTGCTATGAAGTCAGCTAAGAAATATTTATTTAGACACCACCACGCCACCACCACTCGGGCGCGGCGCATGTCTGTGATGTCAGCGCTTAAACACGTCACCACCAGGAGTCTGCAGAACCGATAAGCTGAATCGTTAAGACAAGCATCCTACAATTCCATGGAATTGGACTTTTAAGAACCGGTTCTCTAACAGAACCGGTTCTCGGTTCCCATCCCTACTCGCAGCCGGCTGCCGGGACCACAGACCTACCTAACATGGCTGCTGCGGCATTTCCTGAAACGAACGGAAGTTGCGCAATTATAATTAAAAATTATCATTTTTATTAAAAATATTATTTATGAAGCCTTTAAAACAACCACAGCTGCAACAAAGTGCTGTACACATGAAATCAATAACATTTAAACACAAACAAAAAAAAGTTTTTTTTTTTCATAATTTTATTAAATTATTAAATATGATACGTTCGTAGGTCCGGGTTGCCGTAGGTCGAGGGTTACCTGTAATGAAAATATGTTTGAACCCAGTTGAATCAGTTTCTGTGTCCTCCTTAGATGTGACCCTTATTTTTTTGGGGTGGGCTGTAACAATAACTATGTGACACAACAATCAACATTATTATTGTGTAAAACATGTCACGATAACATAAAATACAATTGTTTTTTTTGTTTTTTTTTCAAAAGATCAAAAGGAATTTTGCCAGCAAAGCTGAAGTTCTGCACACCTTCCTAGGCAGAGTCTGTGTTGACAGTCAGTGCTGGGGGTTGGGGTTAAGGCAAATTAATGTAAATGAACAGCAATTGTTAACACCCCAAGGTAACGCTTCAGGAATGGGGACATTCTTCTAAATCTTTGAGGCCTGTTTTCTCCCTAATCTTATTTGCAGATTGCCAACATTGAAATGGCTGTATCTTCTTCATTTTTTATTTTTTTTGAGTGCCATATGTTTGGCATCATCGGATAGCTTACACTTTCAGATTCTGTAAATAACTCAAAATGACCCAGGGGAGACTTGTTCCTGGTTTTGCCATGGACAAATATGAGAAAAAAAATCAAAATACATAAAATGAAAGGTGGCAGAAAGAAGAAAATTTTCTTATTTTTTCTGCCCCTTTTTTACAAAAAAAAACAAACAAAAAAAAACATTTTACAATCAATTCAAACAATTTACTTCCAAAAACAACAGATCAATTTAGTAACATTTCACACTCAATAATCAACAAATAGATTAGGATGCATTATTTGAATCTTTAGTATTTTGCTAGCAATTTAGACTTGATAATTTTTTTGAATTTCATCACAGAGTTTACATCTTTAACATCTTTTTCCAAAACATTCCACAATTCCACTCCCTTATTCGAAATAAAACGTCCCTTCAAACTAGTCCTATATCTAGGTTTAACAAATATTTCAGTTCCTTTTAAACTGTAACGGCTTTCTCTCTTTATGAAAAACATTTGAACATTTGTGGGTAGCACATTCTTATGAGCCTTATGCATTACTAACAAAATATTGTAATCTACCAATTCATTAAATTTCAATAATTTGAGTTGTTTAAATAATACATTTGATGGATGACCAATCCTTATGGCTTTCTAGCAATAATTCGCACCGCTCTTTTCTGCAAAATAAAAATAGAATTTGTTATAGTTGTACAGGCTTTACCACTGTAGGGATATAGCACCCTCATGTCCGTATGGGATGTGGGCCTCTCCACATCTCTCTGAAACTCTAAGTGTTACACCTTCTTGAAGCTCTCAATGACACTATTTTTGTTACAATTATTTTGAATTAATGGACACCAATTAATCAGATTGAACTTTCTCTTTATTGTGTGTTAATTCAGAATTGATCAACAGTATATTTTTGTCATTTAATGATGATTTTACTAAGCTGGTATATTTTAAATATGCCAAAGTTAAGAGAACATCTCAGAATGATCTTGCTCTAAACTGTCTGCTCTGTGCAGAATAACTGTCTTAAAGTTGACTGAACAATCCGTCGTATTTGTTTGAAGTGTTTTTGGAACGAATAATTGGCTTTCTGTCTCCCGTCCTTTCTAAAAACAATGAATCTGTTCTCAAAACAAATTACATGGCTTGTTCACATGCACCTGCATCTGCTGACGCATGTTTCTTTGTTTATGTCTACCCTATCATCTGTCACTCAAACTCACTCACTTGCAAAGTCACACCCTCTCTAGGGGTACGACAACCAATCAGCAGGAAGTATGTGACTAAGTCACACCCCCTTCTTAAAGGAACACTTCCTATTGATTCGGAGAGTGCAAGGGAACCACGAGCTCCAACACAGTGAGTTCTCTGGGAGAATGAAAGATGCATAGACGTCTTTCTCCAAGCTGTTGTACGTCCCGGCCATCAGTCAAAGGCCCACGTCTTCAGCGAGGCCAACAGCACGTCAGCTGTTAGCCATCTGAGGGTCACTGCTCCAAGCTATGAACACTTTTCCTGGAAGTTATCTTTAAACCAAACCGGAGCTGATAACATTACTCTGGGAGGCTTCTGCAGACTTCACGAGACCGTGGCAAGATGAGATTTGTCGCCTGTAAAACGCAGCAAGACATGCGCGTCTGGCTTGACTAATTTACTGGAGTCGAGATAAGAAAATCTTCACAAAGGTAAACGTCGTTTCATCACGGTACGGATGTCCAGCCGAAACCAAACAGAGGGTGAGCCACTCTGGTTTACATCTCAAGATAAGATTCAACCATTTCCTTTCTTCTTCCTCCTAAACTCCTCCTTATGTTTATTTCTAAATGTAATCTGTCAAGTAAATGTACCAACAGAAAAGTTCCTAACTGTCTGTTTGTTTTAATTTGAATTCTTGTCAACGTAGTTATTAAATCAGAGCTAATATCGATACAAATGTTTAATGTAATTTTTGTGATAGTTTCAATAAAAGGTCTATTTTCTGGTAGACCAACATAAATTGAAGTCTCTCGTGAAATTACATTTCTGGCTAATCACATCACCGATTTATTGATTCAGTCTGAAAAAGTTGAGACCCCGTGAACTGATGGTAGATTTGTGTAGATAAAATCTGCTCAGATCTTTCATCCAAACTATAGGTGAGTCAGTAAACTGACCTCGTAAGTGTTTAATTACACAAACGGCCTATAGATTTATTACACCCCAAACCTCCACACAATAAATTAAATGTGGAACAAAATTGAGTTATATAGCAAAATGAGAGCCCTATCATTTAACAAGTCCTTTAGTTTATACAATACGCCAATAGATTTAGATAACTTAGTTTTAACAAAATTTACATGCTGTTTCCACGACAATCTCTCATCAACAATTACACCCAAAAACTTCACCTCATCCACTCTACTTAGTTTAACACCATCAATTTTGATAGAAAATGTATCTATTTTATTTTTGCTAAATAACATATAATTAGTCTTGTCTAAATTTAATGATAACTTATTTAAACTAAACCAAGTTCGTAATATTGAGATCTCCTCTTTTAACAACTCAAACATTTGTTTCAAATCATAACCAAAACAAAAGAAGACACCAGACACTTTTACCAAATCATTTATATACAAAATAAAAAGTTTAGGTCCCAGTATAGAACCCTGAGGGACTCCACATGTGATTCTGTTGAGTTTTGATCTGGTATTGTCTATCTGTACAAATTAACTTCTGTCCTCCAAATAGCTATTTGGAGGACAGAAGTCAATTTGTACAGATAGACAATTTCAAGGTCTGTCCTCTAATACCATATTTATTTAACTTCTCGAGTTCATCAAGGAGTGTTTGGTGGAGTTGTCTGCGCTAATGTGTCCTGAGAAAAAATACGCTTTTGAGAACGTCTCGCTCTCCCGCCACACCGTGACGAGGAGGATTGAGGACATCGCGCAAAACCTGGTGCTACAACTGAAAGACGGCGTGAATGACTTTGAGTACTTTTCCCTGGCTTTGGACAAGAGCTGTGATGTACGGGACACTGCCCAGCTGCTCATCTTCATGCGTGGGATCAATGCAGACTTCCGAATCACGGAGGAGCTGGCAGACATGCGGTCAATGAAAGGGACGTGATCACGGGGAGTGATCTCTTATCTGAGGTAAATGCATGTCTCAAAAGCTTGGGGCTGAAATGGAACAAACTGGTGGACGTGACAACAGATGGGTGTCCAAATCTCATAGGAAAAAAAGTTGGTCTATTAAAGCGAATCTAGGACAAAGTGGCAGAAAAGAACTCTGATCAGAAATTAACTTTTTTTCATTGTATTATACATCAGTAAGTGTTGTGCAAGTCAGTGTTACAAGTGAATCACATTGTTGATGTGGTAACTAAAACAGTTAACTTTATCAGATCAAGGGCACTGAATCACAGACAGTTTGTTTCACTTTTAGAAGAGACAGAGACTGACCACCGTGACCTAAGCTACCACACACACATTCAAAAAACAAAACAAAGCAAAAAACGTGTAGAAAAGTTTCGTCTTTCGTCCGAAAGACTTCCTCAGTCTGAGGTGCTGTGTTCAGTAGGCATGTAACGGTTGTAGTGGGTGTACCGAACCGTTTCGGTACAGCACGTTCGGTTCGGTCCGTTTCGGTTATTTTTCGGTTTCGTTTCGGTTATTTTTTCACTCATTGAACGTTAATATATGCGCCACGGAACAAAATTTCCTGGGCGCGTTTCAGCACGGAGCTATTATCGCGTAGCACGCGTAGCATTATTAGCCATTAGCTGCTCGCTCCGGTCTCCTGTTTGGGAACGTTATGGCTTTCTTGTTAAGACGAGCGCACGTTTAAAGCTGTGTGTGTGGACGACTCTGCAGCAGACAACACGTCTAACGTGAACGCGCTGGAAACTACGTCATCGGAATGTGAACAGAAACAGCAGCTGTTGCAGAAACACCGCTAAAAGCAGCTGCATTTAAACAACTTTTATCAGGTAATCAGAGCGGTCCAGAGCAATAACACAAACTGTATGAGTTTTTAAAGATCTGAATCTAAGTCTGAATGTTTTTTATGCGCAGTTGATCCTTGCTATGAGACATCCATCACGTCAACACTTAAGTCAAAAAGTTCAGCTCTTTATGAAAAAACTAAAACTGATTGTGAACAAGTCCTGGAGCTGATTTAAGCCCTGCCCTGATGATGAGTGGGAGATTCAACCGTTCAAGAGGTATTGTTCTTTTATTATAATTATTATTTATAATTTATTATTATTTAAAATCATAATCTTATTAACTTATTTTTTTACCTCTGTTTTTTATTTCCAGTATTTCCAGTTACAGAGGTAGCATGTCTCTTCCACTTCAGGGAAATCCACCAGAGATCACCTGCTGCAGCTAAGAAGTGTGTGATGACTGAACTGAACTCTGAACTGTTCCAGGACCTGTCCCACCAAGAAGAGGTTGTGAGTAATGAGGACAAATACAGCCACACTGCTGCTACTGGACAAAAACTTGATTAGTTAAGATTGTAAACAGTCTGTTGCTGCTTATTGTTCTGGTTCTGACTGTTATTGTATTCATTAAGATTTTTATTATTTTTAATATAATTTATTTATTGTAGAGTGCTGTTTATTTAAAATATCATCCAAATGGGTCACTTTTATTTATTACTACAATACAATACAAACATATTTTTGGCATATTTTCAAAATAAACATTTTGTAAGTCTTTATTTTGTCTTTTTTTTTGTACCAAAAATAAACCGAAAATAAACCGAACCAAGCCCTCCTTGTAATTGAACCGAACCGAAATGTAATTTTAGTGTACCGTTACACCCCTAGTGTTCAGCTCAGTCTTATAAATAGCACCCTCTCACAGTGTTACACAACCAGTTGGCTGATGACAGCTAAAACCAGCTGCTCACATGATCAAGGAGGACCATCAGCCTAACGATGGATCGTTAGCACCCTGATGGTTGTTTGCTATTCACAGAGGGCTGAGTGATACTAGCAATAACAGCATTGTAAGAGGGGGACAGTTGAACCTGGAGGCCTCCACCCCTGTTTAATGATGGACGGTTTCTTTTCACAAAGATGGCCTCCTTTACTCCTCTCTCAAACCATCGTTCCTCTCTATCAAGGATGTGAACATCTTCATCCCTGAAAGAGTGACCTCTGGCCTGGAGATGAGTGTAGACCACAGAGTCCTGACCTGATGATGTTGATCTTCTGTGCTGGGCCATCCTTTTGGCCAGTGGCTGTTTAGTTTCCCCGATATAAGACTGATCACAGCCCTCCTGACACTGAACAGCATACACAATATTACTCTGTTTTTGCCGGGGGACTGGATCTTTGGGATGAACCAGTCTTTGCCGTAATGTATTTTGGGGTTTAAAAGCCACTGGGACGTTGTGTTTAGAAAATAAACGTCTCAATGTCTCTGAAACCCCTGCAACATATGGAATGGCCACTGGTCTGGGTCTGGGTTCCTTCTTTTCACCTGATGGTTGGCTGGAGTCCTGTTTGGGTTTCTTCTCTGCTTTCAGGAAGGCCCAGTTAGGATATCCACATTTCTCTAGAGCCTGTTTTGTGTGTGATTTCTCCTTCTGTCTGGCTGCTGAGTTAGTGGGGACGCTGTCTGCTCTGTGATACAGAGTCCTGATGACTCCTAACTTGTGCTCCAGAGGGTGATGGGAGTCAAACTGTAAATACTGGTCTGTGTGGGTGGGTTTGCGGTACACCTCAGTTTGCAAATTTCCTCTATCAGAAACTGAGACCTCACAGTCCAAGAAGCCAACCTGCCCTTTCTTACATCTTCTCGTGTGAACTTGATATATTTATCCACAGAGGATGTGAACAGTGAAATGTTGGACTTCCTGAGATTTAATTTTAACCCAGGTGTCGTCAACATATCTGAACCAATGACTTGGTGGTCTCCCTGAAAAGGATGGCAATGCTCTCATTTCAAAGTCAAAGTCAAAGTCAACTTTATTGTCAGAACTGCAATATGTACAGGATATACACAGGACCGAAATTGCGTTTCTCTCAGTCCCTCGGTGCAACAGTAACCATCTAAACACTAAACACTAAAACATTTAATAAACATAAGCATAAAATAGTAAAAAGTGTAACACTGTCCTGAGTTTTTTCATAATAGTATAAAAGTATGAAAATTTACACCAACACTGAAACACCAAACACCCCTAAAACACCAAACACCCAATGAACATAAGCATAAAATGAAATAATAAAAGTGTAATACTGTCCTGAGTTTTTGCATAGTAGTATAAAAAGTATAAAACGTATATCTATAAAATAAACTGAAGTTTCTAGCGTTGACATTTGCAAAGAGTGGCACAGCAGCATATAAGTTAATGTACACAGTACAGTATATGTATCTGCAGTAGTGTAAAAGTAGTGTAAAAGTAGTGTAAATGTAGTGTAAATGTAAACAGTAGTAATAAATGTAAAGCAGTAGTAATAAATGTAAACAGTATTAATAAATGTAAACAGTGAATGTAAACAGTAGTATGACTATAGGCAGTAATGTAATACAAACATTAGTGCAAATATGAGAAGTAGTGCAAACTGAATGAGCACATGACCGAGAGTTTAGTGAATAACCCGTTTGATGACACAGAGTCCAGTGTTAAAATCTTTGTGTTGAGTGATAATGTGTGAGAAAGTTTTTTGTGTTAAGGCAGTTCAAATGGGAGGGGAGGCAGAGCAGGCAGAGTGTTTAGCATTCTGACTGCCTGATGAACAGAGCTGTCTCTCAGTCTGCTGGTTCGAGCCTGGAGACTCCTCAGTCTCCTCCCTGATGGCAGCAGTCTAAAGCGGCTGTGTAGTGGGTGTGTGGGATCACCTGCCATGCAGTGGGCTTTCCGAGTGAGGCGTTTGCTGTGTAAGTCCTGCAGTGAGGGCAAGGAGGTGCCGACGATCTTCTCAGCTGCTTTCACGATGCGCTGGAGGCTCTTGCGGCAGGATGCAGTGCATGCACCAAACCACACCGTGATGCAGCTGGTCAGGACACTTTCTACCTCCTCCATGTACAGGTTGGCAACAATTGAGCATGCATCAGGGTATGTTGGTTTTATTTATTCACATTGTGTGGGACGGATGTACACAATAAAATTCAGTAAGTTGAACAGCTTTTTTCTTTCAGTGTGGGCATGGGCACCAGTGACCCCCGTGACCCAAAAAGGAAGTAGAGGGTAAAAGATAATGGATGGATGGATAAATGCACGCCTATGGTTCCTGGATACCCAATATAGACTTGTGTGTTTTATGCCAGGATGGATGCTCCCTTTTAAAGCTGACAACACAAATTACTTCATGCAAAGCTAGCTTCCCTTGTATCACACTGCATGAAACTACTGTGGTTCTTGAAAGTTTGTGAATCCTTTGGAATTTTCTATATATTTTTTCCGCATAGATTTGGCCTAAAATATAATCAGATTTTCACAAAAATCCTAAAAGTAGTTAAAGAGAACCCAGTTAAACAAATAAGACAAAATATTATACTTGGTCATTTATTTTTTGAGGACAATACTCCAATATTTTATGAGTGGCAAAAGTATGTGAACCTCTAGGATTAGCAGGTAATTTAATGTGAAATTACAGTCAGGTGTTTTCAATCAGTGGGATGAAGATCAGGTGTGAGTCGGCACCCTGTTTGATTTAAAGAACAGGATCTATCAAAGTGGGCAGCACAGTGGCACAATTGGTAGAGCTGCTGCCTCTCAGAGAGAAGGTTGTTGGTTCAATGCCCGGTTCGGGGGCCTTTCTGTGTGAAGTTTGCATGTTCTATCCGTGCATGCATGGTTCCCTTTCAGTCATGTCTCTCGGTGCAACATATGCTATGGGAATTGCACCCCCGCACGATTACCTGAAGGAATACATTCACGCCTTTACGGCAGGGGCGTCAGCATCACGCCAGAGGCCCCGCCCTCTGGGTACTTAAGCCGCTGACGCCCATACATCATTCTCTTTTTGCCCTTCACCTCGCTTAAACCTGAACTACCTCTCTTTGTGGGACTTCTCTGTTGTCGCATCACTCGATTGAGGTGAGCTTGCTCCCTACACTGAGCGTACAGAGAAATTTTCCTGTGTACTGCTGGGCTGGCGAAAGCTAGTCCAGCGTTTTTCTACTTACCTCGAAGTTTTCTCCTCTTTCCGCAGCTGCTTCGCTCGACGGCGCTAACTGCGTCACAACACTCCCTGCCAACCATTAGCAGGCTAGCCAGCGAAAGCAAGATGAAGGAGAGGACGGCTTCGAACAGAAGGAAGCTAGGAACAACCTCAATGCTTCTCGTCTCCGGACATGGCTCCCGAGAAGCTAAAACGGAGGACAAAAAGAAGAAAACCAGCAGGACGACGAGCCCTCGCTCGAGCCCCTGCCCCAGCGGATGCGGCTACTCCCTCTCGGCGACGGACACCCATGAGGCCTGTCCTGTCTGCCTAGGGATTCTGTACGCGAGAAAAGCGCTGGAATTCCCCGACTCCTGCTCCCATTGCTGTCGGATGACGGCGGTAGTGAGGAAACGTCACGCGGACGCGTTGGCTAAATCCATGGCGAAGGCTGCGGCGCTAAAAGTCGCACGTCGCACAAAGCTGCTCGCTCCCGAGCCGGAGCTCGAGAATGTGGACCTGGAATGCAACGGTCGAGTCGAGGATGAGAACGTGTCGGACTCCTCGGTTGCCGTCGAGGACTCGATGCCCAAAGTGTCTGACCAAGACGCCGAATACGGTTACAGAGGGGAAAGTGTGGATTCCTCCAAGAACCTGGCGCAAATTCTACCGGAACTGGACGTGTCGGCCCTTGCTCTGTTCGACCTGTGCCATAGGGCGGCGGATGCCCTACAGGTCGCGTGGCCATACCTCACGCCTCGCCAACAGGCTACGAGGCTGGCGGGGAACTACTTTTATGCGAAGCAGCCAACAACGTCGCAAAAAATGTCCATTTTCCCGGACTTCCTCATAGAGCTCAAACGCTCCTGGGTGGAACCCGGAGCTCCCATGACGTTGCCACTATCCCAACTCCTGGATGTCGCTGGAATGGATACAACGGGCCTCGCCAGCACACCCCTGATAGAGGAAACCCTGGCGGCTCATCCGGCCCCCGCAGCTACGGGGACGAAACCAGCGTTGCCCAGCAGGGCCTGCCTCGCTTCGGAGAAACTGCTTGAAAAGTGCTACAAGGGTCAGGGCCTCGCGGCTCGCGCGATGAACGCATCGACCATGGTGCAGGCATACCTGGCAGAAAAACTGCAGGATCTCCAGATAACAAAAACAGAGCAACGGAGGCCATGGAGGAAGCCCGCCGCGCCTCTGACTTTGTGCTCCGCATGATAGGGACAATAGCCATTTCGGAAGGCAGAGCAATGGCGGAAATAGTTGTCGTCCAGCGCCATCTTTGGCTGACGTTATCGGACCTCCCGGAAAACCAGAGGTTCCCCTTCCTCCAGCACCCGATTGAGCTGACGGGACTCTTAGGGGGAGCCCTGGAACGTGTCCAGGCCAGGCTGGAACAAAGACGCAAACAGGCGGAAGCCCTCCGCGAGGGGCTGCCGAGAAAAAGCTTTGCACCCCCAAAGGAAGACATGCATGGCCCTCCACGGAAGAGACCCGCCGGTGACAGTGAGACTTTCCAGTACCGACCGAGGGCCTCTTCAGTGACCTCGGGTGGAACTCAGATTCGGGCCTGATGAAGCAGGACAAACTGATAATTTTACAGGTTTGCTCGCCCACGCGGTACGGGAACCTAACCTTTTGATCCCAGTCTCTACTTGTAAAATACTACGAGGAGCTGGTGACATGTACGTGCGTACCAAACATGACTCGCCTACTGTATGTGTAATCAAAACAAACACTGTTTCATGCATGTACAAAAATAAAAGTACCAAAGCACAAACTGCCCTGGTTCTTGACTCGAGTCCCATTTTTATAAAACACAAACCAAGTGGTCAAACTATGAACCACAGCAAGATACACGAGCTCTGCCGGAGACGGTCAGATCTCGCAATATCTTCTGTTGGGCTGACCAACCTGCTCGAAAGAGCACGAGAGGGGTCAAAGGCCACCCCTCCAGCACTAAAACATGACGAGCAGCAATTGGACATGCCTTCCAGGCTCATGGCGCATGCGCAGGCCTGGAAGGCGTGTCTACCAAATGATTGGGTCATGACAACGATATGTCATGGGCTCAAGTTACAGTTCACCAGGAGACCACCCCCTTTCACAGGGGTACTGCAATCAAAAATTAACCCTACACGCGCACATGTGTTGAGGAAGGAAGTTTTGACGATGCTGCAGAAGGGAGTGATAAGTTTGGTCCCGAGACGCAAACTATGCTCTGGCCACTACAGCAAGTACTTCCTGGTGCCCAAAAAGGATCATTCCCTGAGACCAATTCTGGATCTAAGGACTTTGAATAAAAGAATAAAAACTTTTAAGTTCAAGATGCTTACACTGTGGAATAGGTGGTGGCCGAGGACGGGGACCCTGGCGGTCGGATCCTCGGCTACAGAAGCTGGCCATTGGGACATGGAATGTCACCTCTCTGGTGGGGAAGGAGCCTGAGCTAGTGTGTGAGGTTGAGAGGTTCCGGCTAGAAATAGTCGGACTCACCTCAACGCATGGCTCTGGCTCTGGAACCAGTTTCCTTGAGAGGGGTTGGACACTCTTCCACTCTGGAGTTGCCCCTGGTGAGAGGCGCCGAGCAGGAGTGGGCATACTTGTTGCCCCCCATCTTGGTGCCTGTACGTTGGGGTTCACCCCGGTGAACGAGAGGGTAGCCTCCCTTCGCCTACGTGTGGGGGGACGGGCTCTGACTGTTGTTTGTGCCTATGCGCCAAACGGCAGCGCAGATTACCCACCCTTTTTGGAGTCCTTGGAGGGGGTATTGGAGGGTGCGCCTCCTGGGGACTCCCTTGTTCTGCTGGGGGACTTCAACGCTCACGTGGGCAATGACAGTGAGACCTGGAGGGGTGTGGTTGGGAGGAACGGCCCCCCTGATCTGAACCCGAGTGGTGTTCTGTTGTTGGACTTCTGTGCTCGTCATGGATTGTCCATAACGAACACCATGTTCAGGCATAAGGGTGTCCATATGTGCTCTTGGCACCAGGACACCCTAGGTCGTAGTTCAATGATCGACTTTGTTGTCGTCTCATCTGATCTGCGGCCGCATGTCCTGGACACTCGGGTGAAGAGAGGGGCGGAGCTGTCAACTGACCACTACCTGGTGGTGAGTTGGCTCCGATGGTGGGGGAGGATGCCGGTCAGACCTGGCAGACCCAAACGTATTGTGAGGGTCTGCTGGGAACGTCTGGCAGAGTCTCCCGTAAGACGGAGCTTTAACTCCCACCTCCGGGAGAGCTTTGAACACGTTCCGAGGGAGGCGGGGGACATTGAGCCCGAGTGGGCCATGTTCCGCGCCTCTATTGTCGAGGTAGCTTATCGGAGTTGTGGCCGCAAGGTTGTTGGTGCCTGTCGTGGTGGCAATCCTCGAACCCGGTGGTGGACGCCAGCGGTAAGGGATGCTGTCAAGCTGAAGAAGGAGTCCTATTGGGCCTTTTTGGCAGTTCCCTTGGATTGGCAGACTGGGGTGGTGGTTCCCCTATTCAAAAAGGGGGACCGTAGGGTGTGTTCCAACTATAGGGGGATCACACTCTTAAGCCTCCCTGGTAAGGTCTATTCAGGGGTTCTGGAGAGGAGGGTCCGTCGGATAGTCGAACCTCGGATTCAGGAGGAGCAGTGTGGTTTTCGTCCTGGTCGTGGAACACTAGACCAGCTCTACACCCTCAACAGGGTCCTGGAGGGTGCGTGGGAGTTTGCCCAACCAGTTTACATGTGCTTTGTGGACTTGGAAAAGGCATTCGACCGCGTCCCTCGGGGGGTTCTGTGGGGGGTACTCCGGGAGTATGGGGTACCAGGCCCTT
>JBBPBX010087936.1:0-14600 GCA_038048925.1 Garcialebias charrua
ATAATGTAAACTAGTTACAGTATTTACCATTGTTTAGTATAAAAGTACTGTAAAACCAATTACAGTAATTAACGTTTTGTTTTTTGTTTTTCATTTTTAAAGTGAAACTGCTGTAAAACTATAACTTCAGTACTGTAATATTGTTTTCAATATGTGTAAACGTTGCACTGTACTATCTTTTGGTATAAAAACAACATTTTACTTCAATACATGTATAATTGTTTTTAGAAGTTTTTTCTTAGTGAATGCAATGTTAATATGAAGCAGATGTTAAAAAATTAGAATAACAAGTGAGAATTTTCTTGCACAACCAAACATTTAATTAACAAACAATTTTAGAAGTAAAACACAAAAACATGCATATAAAATTAACAGCAAATACAACCATTTTAAGCATTTCAGTAATCTATTAACCCATTAATTCACAACATAAACAATTGAGGGAGTATCCTGGAGCATCTCAATTGTCAATGTAGAAAAACAAAAACATTTTTTAGTAACCATTTCTACTTTATTGAAATGTTTTGTGTCTCCTCCAAGACAAATCTTCAGTCTCAGGAATTGCAGGTATGCTCATCCTTATAAGCTCGTCCTCCACATGGTGGACAAACAGGTTCAAAAAAAGTGTCTGTTCACATGCAAAAGAGGACCATCAGCCAAATGATCTATTGTTAGTGCCCTAATTATCGACTAATATTCACAAAGGGCTAAGTCATACTCACAATAACAGCATTGTAAAATGTGGACAATTATTTTGGGACAGACTTTTTTTTTCATCATCGTCTCTCTCATCATCGTCATCATCATCATCATATCAATAATAATAATGTCAATAATAATAATATCAATAATAATAATAATTCAGATTTTGCAGTTCAACAAAAGTCTGTAATCAATTGAAATCAAGTGTGCTGATGCAGGGAAAAGATGCAGACAGTGTGCCTTTGCGGACGAGAGTTGAAAAACACTGATGTAGCTCTTCTGTGTTGGGCCATTCCTTTGAAAAGTGGTTGCTTTGTTTCCCCGATGTATAACCAGGCCAGGACTCTGCAGTTTACACTCATCTACAGGGCAGAGGTCACTCTTCAGGTATGAAGATGTTCTCATCCTTGATAGAGAGGAATATTGGCTTCAGAGAGGAGTAAGGAAGCCATTTTTGTGAAGAGAAACCACCTGTCAGTAAACTAGGGAGGGTTTCGGTGTCCAATTGTCCCCCTCTTACAGTGCTGTTATTGTGAGTATGACTCAGCCTTCTGTGAATAATAACCGACCATCAGAGCACTAATAATTAGTCATTAGGCTGATGGTCCTCTTTTGCATGTGACCAGTTTTGATTGTTGAACCTGTTTGTCCACCATATGGAAGCAGTGCTTAGATGGCTGAGCATACCTGCAACTAAAAAAGTCTCTTGGAGAACAGTTAAAACAGAAGAACCCATCCAGAGGACCTACGTACTAAACTTTTTTAGATATTGAAGTAGTACGTCAGATACCACAAAAATAAAAACTTAGAATTATAAAAAAATAAAACATATGGCACTCAGCTTTTTAAAAGTAATATCTCAAAAACAACTTATAAAAATACATCAGTTTTAAAAGAGTTCATGACAAGGAGTGACAAAATAAAAACATTATTTAGTATTTTTTTTAAATCTGAAAAGTTGATTCTTATCTTTTTACAATTAAAAGTGACACCTACATCAACAATTTAACAAAGCAATAAATACATAACATCTTAAAACTATGCAACTCTGCAATATACTACTGAATAAACAATAAAAAAACATAGAAAACTGCATTTTTTTACTTTTAGAACAATGTCCTACTGTTTAGTAGAAGTAGAGTTGAAAGATGAGTTTGTCCATGTAGTCTGTTGATGAGAAGTGACTTGGTGAGACCAGTATTGGTGATTCTCCTGGGAAAATAAAGGCATGATTTTTTATATGAATAAAAAGTTAAAGGCACAAACATATGGAAAAACTCACATTGACCAAAATATTTGGACAGGTTTCCAGTCATCAGGGCACTTTAAGTTAACTGATTAAAAAATGCACTTAAACATGAAAAATGTGAGATTATACTAAACAGGTAATTTATTTTTATTTTTTCATTAACTACGAAAAATGTTTTTTTAATTTTTTATTTTATTTAAATGCCTGGTGCCTGTAATAACAAAAATAAAATGGTTAAATAATATTTTAATTGTTTTGTTTATATGTAAATAAGACGGTCATTTGATATTCTAATATATCAATAACAGACTTGTGAATCGAATAGAAACAAAATCATATTGTGACAGACTTTGTGATATCAAGAAATATTGTATCGGCATGCAAGCAAATCGATACTGTATCATGATAAAGCTGGTAATTTACACCCCTATGCTCATTCATCCATTTTTACTGCGTGATGTCTCCAGTTTATACCTGACACACTCTGCTCTCAGACAGTCCAAAAACATGCATGTTAGGCTGATTGGTAACTCTAAATTGACCCTGGGTGTGAGTGAGACAGGTCCCTCTTGTAAATGAGTCCCCGTGGCTCAACGAGGCTAGCCTGTATAAATAAAGGTTGAATGAAGACCTCTGGTAAGAGTGATAATTTTGATGTTTTTGAGAAAAATCTCCATCCTGTTTATTCATTATTGTGGACAATTTGATCTACACGGAATGTTGTCCCTCTGTTACTCAGCATGTCACACACTCACAGATTCAACTGTGTGGAATTATGCATGAATGAAGAAGGGACCTGAACATTTTTGGATTACAAGCAGATGGTTGTGTAACTGTCGTACTGAACGGACACAGTGAGGAATAGACTACATCCTGCTTTGCCCATTAACCCACTAGCGATAGCCTTAAAGGGCGAAGCCTATATGAAATATAATGTTAGTTATGTACTGTAACCCCAGATTCTATGAGTATGGGTGCAGCTCTTTAAGATTCGGGCCTGACTGACTCCCATAGCTGAAGAAAAATCTTATTATCAGGGAGTCAAACCCTGGGCCCATCGCTATTTATATGGACCGGGGTGGGGTCCACACAGCAGGTGGGCAATGACTACAAGTTTTCAGTTTTCAGCTGCACATGCGTGCAAAGGGGTAAAATCACTAGCAATAGCCTTAAAAGGCTGCACCTATGCTCATGGAATCTGGGGTTACGACACATCGAGAACGCTACACTTGGCTATCACAGGAGATTCAAATTTCTCAAACATGCATGAATGGGTCAAAGCAACACTCTGGGGATGTTTTTGATGAAGGAATGACAATTATATAAAGATCAAAAATGTTGATTTTGCACAATACAACCCCTACAAGAATTTCTACATTATTACAAAAAGTTGTTATTTACATGACAAACCCAAACACTTACCTTAATGATTTTGCCAATCATAGTCTGCATATTCTTTGACAAAGGCAGCAACATGAGGATTCATGGCCACAGACTTCCTCTGAACCAGTTTTCCGGTCTTCTTGCTTACTTGGAACTTGGAGGAACACTTTGAATTTTCAGGATTTATCCTGACGAGAAACCTATGAAAATTAAACAAAAAAAGTTAACTGTTACATTGGTTTTGACTTTTAGTTTTTATTTAGGGTCCCCCATTACTCTCTGCTAAGGCAGAGATTATTCTTCCTGGAGCCCAAGGACTTGAATGAAACAACTTTGACACAGTTAATGAATCATTGATTACTTGTCTATGAATACATTTTCTCACTTAACCTAACAAGATTACAATATGTAGAATTATTATCAGGTGCTTAATTTGCATTAATTCAAAAAGGTTAAGCCTTTAAGTCTTTGTATGTGCAAATTTGACTTTTATTAATGCAATGTTAATTTCTGAAACTATAATAAATCAACTTATGACTTGCATATAAATAAATGTAGAAATAACTTAAAATAATGATTGAGTAGGATTTTATCTGTTGTAAAGCTTTGACGTTGCACAAAAATGACAGCAATATTGTGAATTATATGCCATTTAAAATACATTTGCACGTCTTCAAATTGAGCATTTGAAAGTGAACTGTTAGTAGCAGTCATCTTTTATGAAGAGAATCCCATCGCATAAAGGGGGCATGTGCAGCAAAATTCAATGAAGCACATCAACATTTGAGTGGGCAGCAAGATTTGTGAGCACACAAGTGCACAGATGTGTTCGCTTGTATATTTGACTTTTGAGACTTTCCCACATATATGCTTCATGCAATGGGATTGAACAACCAGAATGTAAACAACTTAGTTCACCAGCTGGTAAAGATGCTAAATGTCCAGTAGCACTCCAAAGCATAATTATTCATTATTATTTAATTGATGAACATTACGGACCTTTGAATGAACTCTAAGGTTGAGGCAGCATCCTCTTGGTACTCGATGTTGAAAACATAAAAAGATGCAAAAAGAACAGCCAAGGCCGAGGTGAAGTCCACCTGAAGAGGACCTGGCTCAATGACTACATTACCCTCCAGGGCCAGCATCCACTTCTTTGTGGTCAGAAGTGATTCTCCTAAAAAAGACATTTAAATATCACACTTTACGGTTTACAAAAAATGTGTAGGTTATGCTTAATATTGCACTAAACATCTGATTTGTACATTAAAAATCTAACAATCTTACCTAGCAGGATTAGTCCTGGTGTGCTGGGGAGGGAGATAAGTGTCTCAGCATCTGCCTGGGTGGTGGAAACCTGAACAATAAGAGGATATAGAATATACAAATAGTGGGCATTTAATTAAGATTGATCAGTAATTTAAAAACTAGGGGAAAAAACAATTAGACTGTTGAGGAAAGGTTTAAACAAAACAGTCACTTTGAAAAAAATATCAGATATGTATCCGATTCGGTAACATACTGAAAAGGCATGGGAACGCAGCTATAGGTCACATGGAGGGAAAAAAAATCAGATTTGGGTCGCATTTGCCTGCTGTGTGAACATTCTGGATGTTAGACTTGTGTGTCCATTGGAACCGCTAAGCATTAGCAATGCTAACAAGGAGTTTGTTTGTAATCTGTGTCTTGCTATAGCTTGCAGATTATAACATTTATTCCGCGAAACCATAATGACTTAACAAATTTTAACTCAGGAGAAACAGCAACTAAACTGATGTAGCTGCCTGTCAAAATCATATTAGTTTTTTTAAAGCTATCATTAGCCCTACGCTAGCCTACTAGAAAAGGAGTTTCATTTAAATATTAAAATTTACCACTTACCAGATAAAGAAGAAGTGTCTCATCTCATCATAGGTGTATAACACAGGAACATCTCCTTCACAAAAAGCAACTGCCTCCCATATGATTCAAATAGAAGTTGAATAGTAAAAAAATAAAAAATAAAGTATAAATTAAGCAGAAAAAAGAATAAAAATAACCAAGAGCACGAAATATTCCTGTCGGCCTCTAGTGTCAAGATGGAGGAACACCGTTTTTTTTTGGCGGTTGGTTCATTACTGTATTTTTTACAGTAGTCACAAAAAATACCCATAATGCATTGCAAATCAACAGTAAGGTACTGTAAATGTTTATACAGTACTTTACTGTTGATAATACAGTAATATTGATGTAAAAACAATCAAATCTACAGTAACTTACTGTAAACTGTATTTACAGTAAGCTACTGTTGCAAATACAGTAAATTTACTGTAAAAACAGTAAATTTACTGTAAAAACAGTAAATTTACTGTAAAAACAACGAAAATCATTTACAGTGTAATTTTTCGTCCCACGAGTCCTTTCATCTTGATAGTTTTGGCACAGACATGAAAAAGTTCAGACACCCCTGACTAGGCCTGTCATGATAAACAATAAACAATAAATCAATTAATCACATGATAAATGAAAATTATCAGTGTCATTTTCATTTATCGGCTCTATCGTTTCTTTGTGTCTCTCTTTCTACTGAAGACACTGGATGACAAAAGGCTCCGGTGTTCTTCACTGACCCCTCTCTTTCTCTTTAAAATCCATTTTAACGATCCAAAATCATGTTTTTGGATCGTTAAAAGCTGCTAAGCTGAGAAGCTAAGCTATGAGCTAAGCTAAAAGGCCGACCTTGGGGAAAAAAAACCTCCGTCTTGTCGAAGCTCCAAAATCCACAGTTGATTCCTGTACCTTTGTGTAAAAAGTTGTTTGGTGTAAAAAGTTGTTTTCCTCTGCAAAAAAAAGAAGAAGCTGAGAACTTGTTTACTGATTTTTTATTAAAAGCTTTGTGTGAAAAATGTTATGCTAAAGAGCTCAAACCACACCAAGTGTTCGCCATTTTGAGAAACAAAAAAAAGAGAGACAGCCCATGTCACGTCAAGGAACCTCCCTCCCATTTTACTTAAAGAGACATGCTGCTCGCTCCCTCACTATCCATCCTTCAGTTCAAACTGTCTTATTAAAAAAGAAACTTTCCTGATGACCCGACTGAGAATAATTGGATGTGGTATCTGGATGATTGAGCATGAACTTTGTTGCCTTGAACC
Organism: Garcialebias charrua; assembly: GCA_038048925.1. Taxonomy (NCBI): domain Eukaryota; kingdom Metazoa; phylum Chordata; class Actinopteri; order Cyprinodontiformes; family Rivulidae; genus Garcialebias; species Garcialebias charrua. The sequence continues at coordinate 6,469 of JBBPBX010087936.1, forward strand.
ACTTTGGCTGTGGCAAAATTTGTTATTGTGCCAGGCCTACCCCTAGAGTGAAATAAATACCAGAATTTGATCTCCCAACAACCCAGCCCCACAGTCTGGGTTTTTGCCCGTGCGGCGCACACATTCCAACCAACCAACTGTGGACACGCCTGATCTCAAATCAGGACGTGTTCAAAGCTCATCTGTCCACACAATGAGTTTGTTCCATTCCAACCTTTGTCTCCATGGGCAAGACAAAAGAGCTGTTAAAGGACACCAGAGACCAGACCAGCACAGTGCTTGGTGAGGAGCAGACAACTGTTGGTGGTATTATTCAAAAATACCAAAAAGACCATCTGGTGCTCTTAGTCTGGAGCTCCATGTCATCTCATGGGGTGAGACATTAGCCCATGTCTACACAGGAGGAGCTTGTTAATGATCCAAGACCTCAGTCACCGAGAACACACAATGGTTTAATGGACTGAAGGTCCCCTGCCTCCTAACTGATTCAGAGAAGGTTCTCTGGTCAGAAGAGACCAAAGTCAGGTTCATTGGCGTCAACTCCAAGAACTCCATCCACAGTCAAGCAATGAGGTGGAAACATGGTTGGGCTGCTTATACTGGACAAGTTGGCCCAATGGTCAGGGCCATGGACCACAAAATCTTGGACAAGAACCTTCGTCTGTCAGCCAGAAGACTGAAGGTGGGTCATGGATGGGTCTTCCAGCATGATAACGACCCAACATAGACCACCAAGGCAACAAAGGAAAAACATTAAGGTTATGGAGAGGTCTGTCTCCAGACCATGACAGCCAAGAAACCTCAAAAATTTAGAAAGGTTTCTGTAAAAAGTAGAAAGATGTTTGCAAACAGTTATGGACTACAAGAAAAGTGTTAGGACATCCCACTGGTTGGCGATTGTCGCAGACTGGTTGGGCCTTTAGAACTGTGGGAAAATTGTGGGAAAAAGCCACACCCATTATTTGACTACCTACCTCCCCCAACATTAGCAGCCACCCCAATTATTTTTAAATTACTTATGTACTGTACAGTATGTGGTTTTTAGACATGGACATTTGGGGCAATGGATGTTTTCTGTCAGAGGAGACAGGTGTTATCCAGGTGTTAAAATACAAAAAAGATGGTTTTGACATGACTGTGGCTCTCGTGAAGAAGTTGTGAATCTCCACCACCATCAGATATTTGAGTGGCTTCCTCTTGAAGGCAATTTGCCAACTAGTTGCATCCAGTGAGATACTGGCTGAAATTTTTTTTACTGGAGAGAGCTGAAGCTTTGAGGTGCCAAGCTGCAGCCAAGCTGCAGCCAAGAACCCTAAATGGTTCAGAGTGAACTTTCTGTGTCCAAACCTGGTGAAAACCAACAAAGCTTTCACCACCAAGTAGTGAGTCATGTTTTGCTTGGAGCTCAAACATTAAACAGAGAATGTAGATCTTTAAACAGAATCAGAATCACTAGAGATCCATGAAGCAAACTGACCCGAACCTGATGAGTGGCTCTGACCACAAACAAACCGATCCACCCGTAACCGAAGTTCCTGCTGAACCGCTGCCTCGTGCGTTCACCCGTCGAGCACTTTGAAGGAACAGTTCTTCGTCTGCATCAATATTGCATTATGCTGAAAAACTGGAATCCCAGGATGGATGAATCCCATTCCCACCGCACCCACGGAGAACCGATCAGATGCGCCCGCCGTCGCCATGGCCACGGGGCGGTTGGCGTTGTCATGGTCACTCAACCGTCTGTCTCTTCTCCCGTCTGTCTTCTGAGGAGACGGGAGGCTGTGACGGAGGTCTTCCTGCCGGCAGCCGCTGCACTTTAGTCCCCATGAATAAAAGACGAGCTGGAAGCAAGATTAATAATGAACGTACCGAGCTGCGGTTAGAGGCGGCAGAGAGGCCCGTGCCGGTGTTTAATTTGTTAAAGTTCACAGCAGGACGGCAGGACTCCGGGGAACGCACTCTTTACTTCTCATTAAAATCAACTCTGACTTTAATAAGGCGAATAAAAACCAGGACACGTGTAAAGATGTGAGCGCAGGGAGGCCTGTCAGGTTTACTCAGGTGAGGTGCTTTACTTAAAGCAGCTTTTACACTATTTTAATATCACTTTAACAAAATATTCATGAGGTTGAGTTACAACAGGAAGATGGTTTGAAAAGGTAAACTCCAAAAACTGTAATTCCTTTAAATCAGCGGTGTCCAAAGGGTTGGACATGTGGGCCAAAACTGTCAAGATGAAAAGTACCCGTGGAGCCAAAAAAATAATAAAATTTTAGCTTAGAAATGCTTTTAAATGTGCATAATACTTAAGTAGTAGGGAAAAAAACTATACATTTTGTGGAAAAGGAGATTCAAATCATAGCTTCAACATTAAAACCCCCAGTATAGCTCTGCGTACGGCCGTACGCCGCTGTACGCCGTCCGTACGCAGAGGCACAAGCGTAGCCCCACAGGGCATGTACGCGCTACGCAGAGTTATCCTGGGACCTTTACGACCGCGTACGCAAACGCGTTGTCGTACAATAAACTGCCCGGCGCCAGACTGTTTTGTATGCGACACAAATGTATTAAATTCCCCTTCTTCATCCCTGATCTGGCCTTTTCTTTTGTTTTATTTGCCAAAAGGCAAGTGATCGCTTCCTCCTCCGTTGACTCCATGACTGAAATGATGAGAAATGAATGAATTTATCACGAGCGAATTAAACTCGGGTCCAGCGTGGCTGCGCGAGGTTCTGGAGATTTCCTGGTGTGCTGGTCTGATGTGTGGGCTGAAGGACCAGCGTTCCCTGTTATTTTTATACATTTCTTTTTTTAGAACTTTTTATTAACATATAAACACAGAACACCACTGCGGCTGAAGCTGCCAGCTCGTGCCTTTCCCCCACCCCCCGACACGTCAATCAATTCAGTAGGCGTGTCAGCAAATTACCAATCAGCGACCTCAATTTGTCCCGTAGGTAAACGCTCTGCGCTGCAGCTGCTCAAATAACGTCAAGAATTTGGTGCAAAAACGCGAGAATGAACGCGAGAGCGTACGCTGGGGTGTGAGGGTGAACCGTCTGCGTACAGCACGCGCGTACGGACACGCGTACGGCCATACGCAGAGCTATACTGGAGCCTTAAAAGTCCTCAAAATTATTTACCTTATTAACAAAAACAATCAGTTCCTTTGATTTGTTGGGTTTATTGTTCCCAGTCATGGAGCAAAAAGAGGGAACTGGAAATTTGAGGAAATTATATTTTCTAGTTTTTATATTGCTTAAAAGTATAAGTTTCCTCAAATGGTTGGGGTGGCCAGAGATGGACGCCAAGGGCACCACATCCCCCAGGTCACATGTGGTCATGTGACCTAGTAGAAGATCCATCCATCCATCCATCCATCCATTATCTTTCCCCGCTTTTTACTTTTTGGGTCGTGGGGGTTACTGGTGTCCATGTCCAGCAGTTACTGTGTGAGAGGCGGGGGACACCCTGNGCCCGTGCCTTTTTTCCACCCGACCTGTCAATCAATTCAGTAGGCGTGTCAGCAAATGACCAATCAGCGACCTCAGTTTGTCCCGTAGGTAAACGCTCTGCACGCAGCTGCTCAAATTACGACAAGAATTTGGAGCGAAAACGCGAAGCATTTAACGCGAGAACGAACGCAGAGCTGTGCCTGTGAACGCGTGCGCACAGAACACGCGCGTAGAGCGGCGTACAGGTCGTACGCAGAGCTCTGCCTGGGCCTTTAGCCAGCACGTCTGTATTGTGCGCGCTGCTAGCTTAGCGCTACATCGGTGCCGGCAGTTGTCGACGAGTGGGGTGGGGGGTGGCAGTTTGGTAGGCAGGGCACTCGGTTCTGTAGACAGAGCGGGGCGCCCTCTTGTATAATGGCTGGGGAAACACTGTAGGGGCAGGGGTGGGCCGCATCACAGCCATGGGGCGGCTCCAATACAGGAGTTGGGGGTTCGATTCCACCAGCAGTCACATGCTGAAGTGTCCCTGGGCAAAACACTGAACCCCTCGTTGCCTCTGATGTGTGTCCCATCGGTGTATGAATGTGATAAAGCTCTGATTATAGATCTAGTAGATGCTGTGTGAATGAGTAAATGAGGCACAGGTTGTTGTAAAGAGATTTGAGCGTCTTGATCAGATAGAACGGAGCTGTATCTACAGTCCATTTACCATTTACTGTATCAGCAGAGGTAGCTACTGTAGGCTGTAGGGCTGGCCTGTGCACCCCAAGTGGGCGTTAAAAATGAAATGAGAGGATTTAAAAAAAATTATTTCTATGACGTGGTGGCCATTTTGAATTGAGCTGACTTCAAATGTTAATCAGTGCCATTGCTGTAAAAGCACTCAGTTATTATGTAAACAACGGTTTAGTGGTGTCCTCTGGGCGCTGCACTCACATGGTCCATCTCGTGGAGAGTAGTTGAGGAAACAGAAGCCGAGCAGCATCAGGACGGCGGTTCGCCAGGTGACCTTCCGCAGCAGCTGCAGGCGGCTGACTCCTCTCCTCCGCATGGAGCTGAAGGCCAAAACCACCGACGTCCCCATGATGAAGACGAACCTGACGGCAACAGCAGGACGTGTTGGTTAAACGTGTGGGACAGCGCAGGAGTCAGGTGGTTCCACTCACGCCTTCACCTACCACGGCATGACGAGGTCCGCCACAGTCAGACCTGAAACCGTTCAGAGGCAGATTTTAACAAAACGTTTCTTCTCATACCATACCACTTTATTTATAGAGCACTTTAAACAGCGACAAGGCCAACCAAAGTGCTGTACAAACAAAACAAACAACAGGCAACACACACAATGAAGTACAAAAAATAGACATAAAAACATTGGCCCTCATGCACGAAGATGTTCATATTTTTATCCTAAATTTCTCCTACTTTTGTTCGTACGAAGCGTTCGTACGAACATGCCACGTCAGATTCAACAAACTCTTCTATCCTCAGGAAAAGTGTGTAAATGGCTGCGCAAATATGATGAATCCCACCTGTTCTATCAACCTGCGCGTGCACGCGGAGAGGTTATTTACATAATTCCCACCCCTCAAAACACCATATAAGGCTACGTTTCCTGCCTCAGAGGCAAAACGTGTTCGTTCATAAAATGACAGCGAAAAGTAAAAAGAAGAACTCTACCGGTGCGGAGATTGAAGTTCTGCTCTCTGAGGTCAAGAAAAGAAAATCTGTCCTTATTAGCAGCGTCACTCATGGGAGTAAATGACCAACTAAAGCCAAAGAATGTTTGTTTATAATAAATGTGGACCTTAAAATATACACGCGTCCTGGTGGCCCACTGGGTAAAGCATTGCACCGCTTATCGAGACCTCGTGGGTTCGATTCCCACAAGGTATGACTATTTTTTTTTCCTTCTTTCTTTAGATTATTTATTCATTCCAGATTAAAAAGACTTTATGCTTCATTTCTTGTTGTATTGTAAATAGTTTTCTTGTGTTTTTTAAATCTGGAATGAATTAAAAGGAGAAAAAAAAACGTTGTCCCATGTTGGAATTGAACCCATAAGGTTCGGAACTGCGACGCAACGCTTTACTGATTGAGCTATCTGAGCTCTATGACAGTAACAGGAGGAGGTCAACCTAAAGTCTGCGTTACCGAAGTCTGCGTTACCGAGACAAATTAAACTTAAATTAATTCATAATTTAAGTTGGTTTCAGTTTGAGATCTTCATATTAATATTGTAGTGTTAGAAAACGGCATTGATAACAAATTGATTTTAATTTAAATACTTTAATCCGTTAGTCATTATTACATTTAAAATTATAATTCGACTTCAAACAGAACCTATTGTCAAAAACAATTGTGGTGCGTGACTTTTTTAAACTCTAAATATTTTCTAAATAACGAAATATGAAGTTATTAGTGGAGAAATTCCGTCTGGATGACAGCAGACTGACGCTCCTAAAATATACGACAGGTCCGGACCACTCGTAAATTTTGTTCGTATCTGAAAAAAATCGTAGGATACGAAAACATTGTTGAATGCCACAAATGATCCTAAATCACTCGTACGCACAGTTTAAGAACGAATCTGTGCGTACGAACGGTTCGTGAATGAGGGCCATGGTTTTACATGACAAACATGAAATTTAAAATGTATAATAATAAGAATCATTTTATTTAAAAGCGCTTTTCAGGACACCCAAGGACACTTTGACAATTTGTATTTACGACGTCTCAGTGAGGACGGGTTTTCCTCTCAGGAACACGGGTTTAGTAAAGTTACTGTGAGAGCGTTAGAAAAGATTCTGACAAAATCAGAAAGTAGAAGGATTTTTAGTTTTTACCAGAAAGAGTCATGTTAAAGTGACTGCGCATAAATAAATAAATAAATAAATAAATAAATAAATAAAAATGGGGGGAAAAAATAAATGTAGATGATTTCTCCCCATAAGGTCTTCCAAGGGTTAAATAACAACTCTTATTTTGTTAAGTCTTGATGTTTACTTCACCGTTCCAAGGTGCGTGCTGAAGGAACCAGTATCCTCCTCCGCCATAATTCACAAACACCATGACGGTGAGGGCAAACCTGCAAACACATTACAGCCATCAGTCTGACTCCAAACCATCAAATCAACAAGAACAAACCATGAAGGATGAAAAATAAAAACGCAGCTTCTTTTCCAACACGTCAGCTCAACTGCAGCAGTGAACTTTAATTTTACGACTCATTTTAAACAAAGCTGCAAAGAAACTATTAGAATGATAAAAGACAAAAAACAATAAGACAAGTAGAAGAGCAGTAAAAAGCCCAAATAAAACCGAGGATAAATTTAACTGAATAACTTCTGAATTAAAGTTATGGATGATGTGCTTCGTTTTGTGTCACGATCCAGAAGCTTAGTAATCATTTTAAACGTTATGAATCACTCAGGAAATGAACACTTGTCCTCTGCAGCTCCGCAGGCACATCTGCTGACTAAAGACTTCGACGCTAATGTATGAAACACTTTATGCTTTAACGCTGGGCCAAGGCTGCAGGAGCCGGAGAGCTGCACTGAATCAGAGTCTGGACGGGAAGGTGTTCGCACCGCACGTCAGAAACCCGGCAGAGAGCCATCAGACGGCTGCAGCGACCGCAGGCCGTAAAAAAACAGAAGCAAATGTTTGAATTTATGCTTTTATGTTGTGTTTAATTAAAGCAGGAACTAAAACGGAGGGTTTTTAGGAGCCATGATGACATCAGGTCTCCGGGTCTGATAAGGTGAGCCGTGTCTGCCTCTGCCTGGATTCAATTAAGAGGTGAGCCGAAGCTTTTAGCCCAAACCTGCTGATACGAGATTCTGATCGGCCGCTATCGTCTCACAAGGGTTATTAAAGTGGGGTAAAAAAACAAAAACCCTGCTGATGTCTCTGTGTCTCTCACAAACACACACACACACGGGCCATTATTTAAATTTTAACGAACTTATCCATTAGTTACCATGGCAACGCAGACAAAGGTTACAACCCTTAGCTGGAGGAGACTCTGTAACGTCACAGCGTGTTGGTGTTTTTAATTAAAACAGCTGTTTGATTCGTCACACTGAGACCGAGACCAAACTACTGACAACTAAAACTATTATTAATTAATTTCATTAAACGACTTAATGAAGACTATTCGCTGCTGAAACACAAGAAACTGAGAGCCGAGAGGCTCAGCTGACATGCTGAAAAAGCTGAAACTCAGTTGGTGAAGCTAAAAGGAGCTGGACTGAAAATGACAAAGGAAGCAAAACGCTAGGTAAAAGCTAAAAGAAGCAAAAGCCAAGCTAAAGGCTAAAAATGGTAAAGTTTTACCAAATTTAGCAAAAAGCTAGTTAGAAGTAGCAAAAGACTAGAAAAGAAAAGGTAGTAAAAGGCTGAGTAAAAGTTAAAAGCAGAAAAGGTATTGCTAAAAGTTAGAAGTAGCAAAAGGCTAGGTAAATGCTAAAAGAAGCTAAAGCTAAGCTAAAGGCTAAAAACGATAAAGGTTTTAGCAAATGTAAAAAAAAAAAGCTAGTTAAAATAGCTTAAAGTAGCAAAGGGCTAAAAGGCTGACTAAAAGTTAAAAGCAGAAAAAGTATTTCTAAAAGTGACGAGTAGTAAAAGGCTAGTTAAAAGCCAAAAGCTGAAAAAGGCTGGCTGAGAGTACCAAAA
>JBBPBX010087937.1:0-14600 GCA_038048925.1 Garcialebias charrua
ATATACATACTACATATACATATAAATACATATATACATACAAATACATATACATACAAATACATATATATATAAATATATATATATATATATATATATATATATATATACATATATATACACAAAAATGCATATACATACATGTATATATATACATACATTTACATACGTATGTATGTATGTAGTATGTATGTAGATGGCCTCGTTCATAGGAACGATGGTTTTAGAGAGGAGTAAAGGAGGCCATCTTTGTGAAAAGAAACCGTCCATCATTAAAAAGGGGTTGAGGCCTCCTGGTTCAACTGTCCCCCTCCTACAATGCTGTTATTGCTAGTATCACTCAGCCCTCTGTGAATAGCAAACAACCATCAGGGTACTAACGATCCATCGTTAGGCTGATGGTCCTCCTTGATCATGGGAGCAGCTGGTTTTGTTTGTCATCAGAAAACTGGTTGATCCACTGAGAGGGTGCTATTTATAAGACTAAGCTGAATACAGCAGCTCAGACTGAGGAAGTCTTTCAGACGAAAGACGAAACATTTCTACTTTTTTGTTTTGTTTTGTTTTTTGAATGTCCAGAGGACCAGACTTAGCTTTTTTAAATATGTATTTTAGGGACACAACGACACATGGTGGGTGGATGCGAGATTCGAACCTCCAACCTTCCGATCAGGGGTCGACTGCCATTACCCCTACAGTACACCAATGCCGCCCCATGTATGCTGATGACCTGGCTGTCCTCTCGCCCAGCAGTGCTGGTTTTCAACAGTTACTGAATATCTGCTCTGATTATGGGCTGAGATTTGATGTGCAGTACAATGCTAAGAAAACGGTTGTGCTAATATGTAGGACTAAAGCAGACAAACAACTCTGTTTCCCTGATTTCTTTTTGTCAGGACAAAAGTTAAATGTTTGCTCAAAAACTAAATATCTGGGTCACTACATCACTGACCAGCTATGTGATGATGATGACATTTATCGACAGTGTCGCATGTTGTACGCCCAGGCAAACATTCTGAGGAGGAAGTTTCACATGTGCACTAATGAGGTAAAAATATGTTTGTTTAAAGCTTACTGTACATCCTTGTATGCAGCTCCTCTGTGGTGTAAATTTAAAAAAGCTAGCATGCAGAAGCTTAAGGTTGCTTATAATGACTCCCTGAGAATTCTGCTTAAAAAACCCAGGTTCAGCAGTGCAAGTGAAATGTTTTGTAATGCACATGTCAGAACGTTTCAGGCGCTCATGAGAAATTTGATGTACAAGTTTATGCGTTGTTTGTGCAGCTCCATGAACAGTCTTATTGTAATGTCTTTACATCCCTCTGTCAGTGCGCTAAGATACCAGTCAGCTCTGTGGAATCATTGGTATGCAAGTCTTTTATAAGATTTTATTTTATTAAATATCTATTTTTTCTTTTTTATTCTTTCTGTATGTGTTGTGTGTGTTATGTTTTTTTTGTTTTTTGTGGACCACGAGTCTGTTGAATAAAGTTGATGATGATGATGATATGCAGGACGATTGGCGTTTGCTAGGGGACACTAAAATTGGAAGATTTGCCATTGGCGCCCTGTGCTCTTCACAGATGAAAGCAGGTTCACACTAAGCACATGTGACAATACGATAACATACCATTTTATTTATAGAGCACTTAAAACCATGAAAAGGCCAATCAAAGTGCTGTACAAACAAACAAACAACAGGCAACAAATAAGCAACATACAGAATGAAGTAAAAACAAACAAGCAAACAAAAAAAAGAATATAGACATAAAATCGTCGCAGATAATAAATATAACGACCAAACACAGATCATCTGGTGTTGAAAGCAACGGAATAGTAGTGGGTCTTCAAACAGGATTTGAACACAGAGAGGGAGGGGGCCTGTCTGACGAGCAGAGGTAACTCGTTCCAACGTCTTGGTCCTGCTACAGAGAAGGTCCTGTCATCTCTGCGTTTAAGACGAGTTCCTGAAACTGTGAGAAGTAACTGGTCCGCTGACCTCAAAGAACGTGGTGGGACATACGGCTGTAGCAAATCAGAGAGACAGGCAGGGGTGAGACTGTTCAGCGATTTGTAGAACACAGACAGACGTGACAGAATCTGGAGACACTATGGAGAACATTCTGCTGCCTGTAACATCCTCCAGCATGACCGGTTTGGTGGTGGGTCAGTCATGGTGTGGCGAGGTATTTCTTTGGATGGCTACACAGCCCTCCATGTGCTAGCCAGAGGTGCCCTGAGAGGTGCCCTGACTGCCATAAGGTACTGGGATGAGATCCTCAGACCCATTGTGAGACCATATGCTGGTGCAGTGGGCCCTGGGTTCCTTCTTATGCATGACAATGCTAGGCTGAAGTGTGTCAGCAGTTCCTGCTTGATGAGAGCATTGATGTTATGGACTGGCCTGCCCGTTCTCCAGACCTGAATCTAATCGAGCACATCTGGGACATCATGTTTCGGTCAATCCACCAAGGCCACATCGCACCACAGACTGTTTGGGAGCTAAGTGATGCTCTATTCCAGGTCTGGGAAGAGATCCCTCAGGAGAACATCCGCCGTCTCATCAGGATCATGCCCAGGTGTTGTAGGGAGGTCATACAGTCACGTGGAGGCCACACACACTACTGAGCCTCATTTTGACTTGTTTTAAGGACATTACATCAAAGTTGGATCAGCCTGTAGTGTGTTTTTCCACTTTAATTTTGTGTGGGACTCCAAATCCAGCCTCCATTGGTTAATACATTTGATTTCTATTGATGATTTTTGTGTGATTTTGTTGTCAGCACATTCATCTTTTTACAGAATAAAGTGTTCAATGAGAATATTCATTCAGATCTAGGATGTGTTATTTGAGTGTTCCCTTTATTTTTTTGAGCAGCGTATATTCAAATACAGTTAGTTATAGAATACATTAAATACATTAAATGAAATAGATACAAAACTCAGTCGAGCAGAAATAAAAAGCATCATAAAGGAAAATATGAGGGAAAGATGGAAAAACAACAGGAAGAAGAAAGAAAAGGTCGATGGTTTTATAGAATTCAACAACAAACAGGAGAAATGAGGAGATCTGAAAGAAACAGGAGGAGGAAACATCACATCACGTCTCAGATTTGGACACACAGGATTGAACAGAACATTATTCATAACAGGGAAGCATCATAAATGTGACTACTGTGGAGAAGATGAGACCATAGAACATGAGTTATTGAACTGACAGAAATACAGACATGAAAGAAGTCAACTGATGAACAGTCTCACTGAAATCAAAGAAAGATTTGATACAGATGAATTATTGCACAATTCAAAAGATAATGGTGCTCAGGTTTTAATACAATATCTGAAACAGATTGTTTGTTTGAAAGAATGGCTATTTATCCATTAATAAATAAAAATTTGTTTGTTTACATTGTTTCAGTCCACCTCCTCACCAGTTTGTGGTGGTAATGCACCAATTGTTGTTTGCAAACCACTAATGTTGTGTAACAGTTTTGTTGTTTAATGAATTTGATCAAAATGCATCGTATTTATAATATTTTCTTGTTTTCAGAAAAGTTTATCTAGTAGTTATTAGAAATGTTTCTTTTAATCTTTGTGGAAACTCCAGGTTCCTTTTGTTTGTGTAGTGATGACACCCCCTGGTGGTGGCTGCTGGTAAATATGTGGACATGACGTCACCAGCTCGGCCTTGTTCAAGATGGCGCTCTAAACGGACGCAAGGAGACATTCTGCTGACAAGGTACCATAATAAGTGTATTATTTGTTTATGTTTATGTTTATTAAATTTGTTCATTTTTTTACAAAAGAAACAATACAAGGCAATCTCATAATGATAGTGTACAAAATGTAAAAAAATTGAAAGGTGGCAGAAAGAAGAATAAATCTTATTATATCTGCCCCTTATCTCCAACAATCAGACTTAACAACAGCAGTCAAACCATGTAAACAATAATAATCTTCAACCAACTTTTTCCAACAATCAGGTTAAACAATAATATTCTTCAACCAACAGTACAAAATGACTAACTCCAAGGTTTACAGCAGAGAAACAGAGGAAGCTACAAGATACCGAGTTTCCTTCGTGAGGAGACGCTACGTCTGGATTTAGCTCCGTGATTTATTTCAATTACTAATGAAAAAAGACTTCTCGTGAGTCAAATACTTTATTCTGTGATTTAGTTCCAAGCTGCTGCTGCCAGAGGCTTGTAACACTGCAGCTTCTTGTCTGTGGAGAGGAAGTTAGTTCACTCTGTTAGCATGTGTAGCTGTTAGCATGTGTAGCTGTTAGCATGTGTAGCTGTTAGCATCTGTAGCTGTTAGCATGTGTAGCTGTTAGCATGTGTAGCTGTTAGCATGTGTAGCTGTTAGCATCTGTAGCTGTTAGCATCTGTAGCTGTTAGCATGTGTAGCTGTTAGCATCTGTAGCTGTTAGCATGTGTAGCTGTTAGCATGTGTAGCTGTTAGCATGTGTAGCTGTTAGCATCTGTAGCTGTTAGCATGTGTAGCTGTTAGCATCTGTAGCTGTTAGCATGTGTAGCTGTTAGCATGTGTAGCTGTTAACATCTGTAGCTGTTAGCATCTGTAGCTGTTAGCATGTGTAGCTGTTAGCATCTGTAGCTGTTAGCATGTGTAGCTGTTAGCATGTGTAGCTGTTAGCATCTGTAGCTGTTAGCATCTGTAGCTGTTAGCATCTGTAGCTGTTAGCATGTGTAGCTGTTAGCATGTGTAACTGTTAGCATCTGTAGCTGTTAGCATGTTTAGCTGTTAGCATGTGTAGCTGTTAGCATCTGTACCAGTTGCATGTGTAACTGTTAGCAGCTGTAGCTGTTAGCATGTGTAGCTGTTAGCATGTGTAGCTGTTAGCATGTGTAACTGTTAGCATGTGTAGCTGTTCGCATCTGTAGCTGTTAGCATGTGTAGCTGTTACCATCTGTAGCAGTTAGCATGTGTAACTGTTAGCATCTGTAGCTGTTAGCATCTGTAGCTGTTAGCTTGTGTAGCTGTTAGCATCTGTAGCTGTTAGCATGTGTAGCTGTTAGCATGTGTAGCTGTTAGCATGTGTAGCTGTTAGCATCTGTTGTTGTTAGCATGTGTAGCTGTTAGCATCTGTTGTTGTTAGCATGTGTAGCTGTTAGCATGTGTAGCTGTTAGCATCTGTTGTTGTTAGCATGTGTAGCTGTTAGCATCTGTAGCTGTTAGCATCTGTTGTTGTTAGCATGTGTAGCTGTTAGCATCTGTAGCTGTTAGCATCTGTTGTTGTTAGCATGTGTAGCTGTTAGCATCTGTAGCTGTTAGCGTCTGTTGTTGTTAGCATCTGAAGCTGTTAACATCGGTAGCAGTTAGCATGTGTAGCTGTTAGCATCTGTAGCTGTTAGCATGTGTAGCTGTTAGCATGTGTAGCTGTTAGCGTGTGTAGCTGTTAGCAGCTACGTCTCGTTGTCACGTGCTTGGATAATCTAGTCTCGTGACTGTGTGTGTGTTTTTCTGTGTAGGAGCAGGAGCTTCACGTCAGACCTCCACCAACCACATGTTTGTTCTCTAACAGGTATGGTTGTAATTTCTAGTAAAATTGTTCAATATTATACTTCGGTCCAGCAGCCTCCACTTCTAAAAGTCAGCGCTCACGCGGTTTGGTTGTGCACGCGCTAACACCATGAATTAGGTAGTCACGCTTGCGAGGTTCTTTCAAAATAAAAGCTGATGTGTGTCTCCTGTTGGTACAAACTCTGTACATAAAACACATGTTAGCACTGGAAGCTGTAATGGGACCAACATTCCTGCTCAGCTGTTTCCACTAAAAGTTTGAATGTCGCCCCCATATCCAAAGAGTAGAGAACTTTTTGTGTTGCTAAGTTAAATAAATAAAAAACTTCAATGTGTTTTTCATGTTTTGACTCTAGATGATTGAAGTCATTCTTGCTGGTCTATGTTCAGAAATGATTTTTAATGTCCTCCTGTGAATATGGATCCATAATATTTAACTTTTGTCTCTGTTTTGTGGTTATTTGTATGTTCATTATGTGAGAATGTTAAATTGTTTTCCCTGAAGTTTCCATTAATATTAAAACAAAACTCTTAGTTTCCAGTGACCAGTCTCACTTCAGGCTGACTGTAGAACATCTCCAGATGTTGCTCACCAAATGTCACCAAGATCTCATGTGGAATTTCAAAATAAAGGCCCTCCAAAGTTGGACATTTTCCATGTAATTTTCCCTAAGTTGCTGTGTTTGTTGCTCGTTCTTCAGGATGTTGTAGAAACAGTGAGGGTAAGTACGACTTTACCACAAATCACATCATTACTGTGCAGAAAGTTTGTCTCATTGAAATGCAACATAGTTCAAGTAAAAACAGGAATGTTTAATTTAAAATAATTTATATGTTTTAATATTTTTAAGTGACAATAACCATTTAGAAAAATAACTTAAAATTGTACATTAAATTTCAGAAATGACATTTATAGCATTTTAACATCAAGTGTTTCTTTTTACTGGTAAATTTTGAGAATTACAAGAGCTTTGTGTTATTTGTCCATGTCGACCAAAATCACTGGAGGTTTCTGGTTAGTGTGTATAAAAATTATACTTATTGTTCTCTGAGAACATTTTAATTTAAAGTTTCATATTTTGATTTGTGCAGAAACTCTGTGAACCACACAGTCTTTGTGGTGGATCAAGTTCAGCAGAAGACAATTCAAAACCTGCTGCAAAATAGAATAGAAGAGACCTTTATTATCATTGCACATGAATACAGTGAAATCTGGGTTTGCTTCCCAGAACAAAAGTAAAAACAGTAAAATATAAAACAATTAAAAAATATAAACTGTATTAAAGTTCATAACAGGTTTGAAACACTCCAAATGTGCAACACAAACAGAATATTACACCAGTTGTCCCTTATTCAGTTTTTATTACAGATTTTGTTAAGTTCAGTAACGGTGGACAGATAAAAACTATTTTTAAATCTGTTTGTTCTTGTCTTGATTGATCTGTACCTTTTCTCTGATGGTAACAGTTCTCATATTATCTAATAAATAATAATGTAAATAAATCATCCACAAATAATTTTGTAACAACAGCAAGTATGACGTCATTAACAGCTTTTATTTTGAAAACTCACAAAGGTTACCATAATTCATAGTGTTTGTGTGCACAACAAAACCATCATTTTGGAAGTGGAGACTGGCTTGACGACATTTTTTACTGCCTGACGTTCTCAGAGTTGGGGCAGGAGCTACATGTCAGACCACCACCAACCACATGTTTTTTTTCTGTTACAGATGAAGTTCATGTTAATAAATGTTGTGAAGCTGAGAAGAGTTCCTGGGTGAGCGATTCATCAGTTCACTGGTATCAAACCAAACATCAGGGTTACACAGGTATGTATTTATTTACTGCAGTCTAAAGTGAAGTGTGGAGCTAAGCTGTGTTAGGGACTGTTTGGATCCTGCAGTTAAGCTGTCAACGATGCAGATTTTTTTAAATCTTGCTCTTCTTCACAGCTTGTTACAGCATCACGATGCGTTCAGTTTCAACCAGAAAATGCACTCTGCTACACCAACATATCCAGAAATAGAAAATGTCTGGTACAGGTAGTCCCCGACTTACGAGCGAGTTCTGTTCGTACGAGGTGCTCGTAATACGAAATCTCATGTCGGAACCCGAAACGCGTGTCGCTCGTAAATCCGGATTTTCGGTCGTAAGTTGGAAAAAGTATGCTAGAGCTACTACGAACACCCGTTTTTCAACACAAACGTACATACTAGTTCATAAACATGCTCAGAAACTTGTTTACAAATGGTTAGCTAACACACTTTCATCTAAAAACACATACCAGTGCTGTATTTTCTGTATGTTCTGTACAAACTGTACTAACTTTACTGTTCGTTAGTCAGCTCGTAAGTCCGGGACGTCGTATGTCGATGTGCTTGTAAGTCGGGGACTACCTGTATATTAGTTTAAATACATTATTACTTGACATATCCTCAGAACTAGCCTGGTTAAAACCAGACCCTTGTCCTTCACTTCGCTTTGTACTGGGTCTGGGACTTCTCTCATAAACAAGGATTTCTCCGGTAGATTTTTGACCGGACCAATCAGAGAGCAGAAGGCGGAGTTTTGAACGACGTCGACTGACGGCGTCAGTTAAAATGGCTGCCGCCACGAAGGAATTTTCATGAAAACAAGGTAAAAAACTATTATTTCTTTGCTGAGAAAAAATATATTTCTTAGCTGACGTTATATCAGAAGTGTTCCTGAGCTTAACAGTTCCTAAATCAATTCACAAAATGGTCAAATCTGCTGGATTTAAATAGTTTCGGTTTGACATTTTCCAAACAGCCTCGGGTGCGCTACGAAAATAAATGATAAAAAATCGAATTTTATCTCAAATGTTTAATCTAGGCCAACAGTCAGTAAATTAGAGCCATATAATTACACACTGGTAGCAGAAAAAAATATCCACCGAGTGGTTTCTGAGCTATTTATCTGAATAGCCTGGCCTCGCCAGGCTAAACTAACAAAACTCCGCCTTCCGTTCTCTGATTGGTCCATTCAAAAATCTACCGGAGAAATCGTTGTCTATGGGACAAGTCCCAGACCCTAGTACGAAGCAAAGTGAAGGACAAGGGTCTGGTTTTAACCAGGCTACCTCAGAACAGTCACTTCAATACTGTCCACTTATCAAAATGCTCTAAAAACAAACAAAAACTCATGATGTCATCAACAAGTTTAATTCAAAAATAATATTTTGTTGTTTTACTGGGATATATATATATATATATATATATATATATATATATATATATATATATATATATATATATAATTATAATGTAACAATATAGGGGCGGTAAGGTATTTAAACACTTACTGGGCCACCATTATTGTAATGATATAGGAGTTATTGGTCAGTTTACTGACTTACCTATATTTTAGATGCGCAGGTCTGAGCAGAGTTTATCTGCACAAACCTTTCACCAATTCGCGAGTTCAACCTTTTTCCGGTATTAAATTGCTTTAACTGTGATTAGCCAGAAATGTAACTTCACAAGAGACTTCAATTTATGTTGGTCCACCAGAAAATAGACCTTTTATTGAAATTATCATAATAGTACATTTAACATTTGTATCGATATTAGCTCTGATCTACTAACTAAGTTGACAAGAATTCAAATTAAAATCAAACAGACAGTTAGGAACTTTTCTGTTGGCACATTACTTAACAGATTAATAGCTTATGAAAAAGAAGAAATAGGAGGAATGAAAGCTAAGTTAACGGAAGTTAATTATTTTGAAAAGACAGGGTGACACTTTCCCATACAGGTCTCAGCTGGGCTTCTCACACGTTCAGAACACATCAACGCCTCGTTACCTGTTGACGATACGTCTTGGAGATAAGAGTTGAAGTTTGTGGACACTAACGGACTGTGTTGTCCAGTTCACGTCCAGATGGCTTCCGCGTGTGTGAGCTGATTCAGACGAGCAAGAAGAACGCTTCTCCCGGCAGGAACAGGGCCAGCTCCTGGCAGAGCTTTCAAAATAAAACTTCAGAAAACAAATTCTTTCATAAAATGAGTGAGTGAGTTACAGCAAGCTTTACTGTAACTCCAGCTGAAACGTGGGTCTAATTGACACAATGACCGGGACGTTTCCAGCTTTTTCCAGAGGAGAAACCAGTTGGTAGCAAGTTCTCTCCTTCAACACACAAGTGAAAATGCAGGAAGTGGATCTTTATATGGGAGGCGGGGTCTCCCCCACCTCCTCAATAACTATTGGCTGGTTTAACAAAACAACGGATGGAGTTTTCATCCCATAGGCAGAAATGTCTCTTGACGGACAACAGGAAAACTGTTTACAGAATCGACCAGATGGCCTGGCCTGTGAGCACAGAGAATATTATGGCTAACTTTCACAGACAAAACAGAGAAGGAAGTTGCAAGTTAAAAGTTTACCCTGAACTGTGCCATAATATTAAAACCTGCTTGCTCTGCAGAAATAAACCAGCAGAAGGGCCAAACTCATGCAAGTAACAGATCATCATTAAATGACAAAATATACTGTAGATCAATTCTGAATTAACACACATTAAAGAGAAAGTTCAATCTGATTAATTAGTGTCCATTAATTCAAAATAATTGTAACAATAATAGTGTCACTTGTTTCCTTGAGAGCTTCAAGAAAGTGTAACACTTAGAGTTTCAAAGAGATGCAGAGAGGTGTACTTGAAGGTCAAGCCTAAAATATCAGAGATGAGGTATTCCACTTCAGTCCCCCTTTTTGGAAATCATCGCCTGTCCTTGGAGATGAGTTCCAACACGAAAGGATACCACCGAATGTCTCTGACCTCTATGTAATCCAGCAAGTGGAAAAAAAAAATAAAAATAAAAAAAAAAGTTCAAAATTATACTCCCATAATGTTTTTGGAAATTCCATACTGTTCGTAGGTAATCCCATTGCGGTAAGCTTTCAATCCTTTGGAAAACATAGTCTGTTAACCCATGGAAAACTGAGTCTGTGATCCTTTGGAAAACAAAGTCTTATAATCCACAACGGTAAATCCACAACGATGGGGCTTATTGACTTCACCAACAAGAATGGATTTTAATCAGCATGTAGAGGGGATCCCTCGATTGAAGCAGAGGAGGCAGCCCTTGGATGAAGGTTGAAGACCAACGTTGGATCAGCAGGTCCCCACATCGAAGGTTGTAGGCTGGATGCATACCTGCAAACTAGTCACCTTTCGGCGAAAATCGCCGTTTTCAAAGCAAAATATATCATTTACGTGATTCGTGTAGATCCGATGAGTTTTTGTTTTCGGGGGGGGTTGTCAGACCCGTGGCAGATTAGACCAAGCGGCATCATTTCCCACTGACTGAATCTCAAGAAACAGCAAGGCATCTTCTCGTCAATATAACATCTTTGTTGGAGCACGTCATTTTGGCCAATCACAGTCAAGACAGACGATAGTGGGGAGGGGGAGGAGCTGACAGCGAGAACCTTCGCAGCAGAGCCCTTCTCCCCTGCTCCGCAGCGCGCGCGCCGCGGTTGAACAGGGTGAGAGGAGAGGAGGAAGCAGGGCAGGGGCACCGCTGTTTTCAAATGAAAATAAGACAATTTTACAAATGACCGACGCAGAGAAAATGTTCAACATGTCCTTCAACGTGTGGGAGCTCCACGCTTCATAAAAATAAAAACTGCGCGACATTTCAGCTTTCAAAAGTCACGACACAGGAGAACGTAAACATGACCGAGTCGTAAAATAACTTCACCACGGTGTGGATGAAGCAACAGCAGCAGTGAGTCTTGTTAACAGAGTTCACTTTTGGCTCAGCATTAAATGTGATGCTTGAACATAGTTTGGTTTCATGTTGCTTCACCTCACTCTCCCAGAGTGTTGTTTGCAGGAGCACACACCTTTTAATCAAAGCTGCACAGGTGCAGTAAATTAAAAAGTCACATGAAGCATCTTTAGGCCAATAAAAACAAGCCAATAAAAGAAAAACAAATCTAAACAAAATGAGAGCATCACAAAAACATTCATAATGTCAAGAAGTCTCTACATTAAACCATTTGTTCTGTTTCAAAGTGAGAAAACAATGTCAGTGTCTCTGCTCTGTATTGAACGCCTCTTTTTATTTGTATTTTTTGACTAGCCATCTTTTTTGTGTATGTCCTATTATATTGGGATATGTTAATAAATGTATTTTTTTCCTAAAGTCAAAAAATACATTTATTAACATATCCCAATATAAATAGGACATACACAAAAAAGATGGCTAGTCAAAAAAATACAAATAAAAAGAGGCGTTCAATACAGAGCAGAGACACTGACATTGTTTTCTCACTTTGAAACAGAACAAATGGTTTAATGTAGAGACTTCTTGACATTATGAATGTTTTTGTGATGCTCTCATTTTGTTTAGATTTGTTTTTCTTTTATTGGCTTGTTTTTATTGGCCTAAAGATGCTTCATGTGACTTTTTAATTTACTGCACCTGTGCAGCTTTGATTAAAAGGTGTGTGCTCCTGCAAACAACACTCTGGGAGAGTGAGGTGAAGCAACATGAAACCAAACTATGTTCAAGCATCACATTTAATGCTGAGCCAAAAGTGAACTCTGTTAACAAGACTCACTGCTGCTGTTGCTTCATCCACACCGTGGTGAAGTTATTTTACGACTCGGTCATGTTTACGTTCTCCTGTGTCGTGACTTTTGAAAGCTGAAATGTCGCGCAGTTTTTATTTTTATGAAGCGTGGAGCTCCCACACGTTGAAGGACATGTTGAACATTTTCTCTGCGTCGGTCATTTGTAAAATTGTCTTATTTTCATTTGAAAACAGCGGTGCCCCTGCCCTGCTTCCTCCTCTCCTCTCACCCTGTTCAACCGCGGCGCGCGCGCTGCGGAGCAGGGGAGAAGGGCTCTGCTGCGAAGGTTCTCGCTGTCAGCTCCTCCCCCTCCCCAGTCCCCACTATCGTCTGTCTTGACTGTGATTGGCCAAAATGACGTGCTCCAACAAAGATGTTATATTGACGAGAAGATGCCTTGCTGTTTCTTGAGATTCAGTCAGTGGGAAATGATGCCGCTTGGTCTAATCTGCCACGGGTCTGACAACCCCCCCGAAAACAAAAACTCATCGGATCTACACGAATCACGTAAATGATATATTTTGCTTTGAAAACGGCGATTTTCGCCGAAAGGTGACTAGTTTGCAGGTATGCATCCAGCCTACAACCTTCGATGTGGGGACCTGCTGATCCAACGTTGGTCTTCAACCTTCATCCAAGGGCTGCCTCCTCTGCTTCAATCGAGGGATCCCCTCTACATGCTGATTAAAATCCATTCTTGTTGGTGAAGTCAATAAGCCCCATCGTTGTGGATTTACCGTTGTGGATTATAAGACTTTGTTTTCCAAAGGATCACAGACTCAGTTTTCCATGGGTTAACAGACTATGTTTTCCAAAGGATTGAAAGCTTACCGCAATGGGATTACCTACGAACAGTATGGAATTTCCAAAAACATTATGGGAGTATAATTTTGAACTTTTTTTTTTATTTTTATTTTTTTTTTCCACTTGCTGGATTACATAGAGGTCAGAGACATTTGGTGGTATCCTTTCGTGTTGGAACTCATCTCCAAGGACAGGCGATGATTTCCAAAAAGGGGGACTGAAGTGGAATACCTCATCTCTGATATTTTAGGCTTGACCTTCAAGTACACCTCTCTGCATCTCTTTGAAACTCTAAGTGTTACACTTTCTTGAAGCTCTCAAGGAAACAAGTGACACTATTATTGTTACAATTATTTTGAATTAATGGACACTAATTAATCAGATTGAACTTTCTCTTTAATGTGTGTTAATTCAGAATTGATCTACAGTATATTTTGTCATTTAATGATGATCTGTTACTTGCATGAGTTTGGCCCTTCTGCTGGTTTATTTCTGCAGAGCAAGCAGGTTTTAATATTATGGCACAGTTCAGGGTAAACTTTTAACTTGCAACTTCCTTCTCTGTTTTGTCTGTGAAAGTTAGCCATAATATTCTCTGTGCTCACAGGCCAGGCCATCTGGTCGATTCTGTAAACAGTTTTCCTGTTGTCCGTCAAGAGACATTTCTGCCTATGGGATGAAAACTCCATCCGTTGTTTTGTTAAACCAGCCAATAGTTATTGAGGAGGTGGGGGAGACCCCGCCTCCCATATAAAGATCCACTTCCTGCATTTTCACTTGTGTGTTGAAGGAGAGAACTTGCTACCAACTGGTTTCTCCTCTGGAAAAAGCTGGAAACGTCCCGGTCATTGTGTCAATTAGACCCACGTTTCAGCTGGAGTTACAGTAAAGCTTGCTGTAACTCACTCACTCATTTTATGAAAGAATTTGTTTTCTGAAGTTTTATTTTGAAAGCTCTGCCAGGAGCTGGCCCTGTTCCTGCCGGGAGAAGCGTTCTTCTTGCTCGTCTGAATCAGCTCACACACGCGGAAGCCATCTGGACGTGAACTGGACAACACAGTCCGTTAGTGTCCACAAACTTCAACTCTTATCTCCAAGACGTATCGTCAACAGGTAACGAGGCGTTGATGTGTTCTGAACGTGTGAGAAGCCCAGCTGAGACCTGTATGGGAAAGTGTCACCCTGTCTTTTCAAAATAATTAACTTCCGTTAACTTAGCTTTCATTCCTCCTATTTCTTCTTTTTCATAAGCTATTAATCTGTTAAGTAATGTGCCAACAGAAAAGTTCCTAACTGTCTGTTTGATTTTAATTTGAATTCTTGTCAACTTAGTTAGTAGATCAGAGCTAATATCGATACAAATGTTAAATGTACTATTATGATAATTTCAATAAAAGGTCTATTTTCTGGTGGACCAACATAAATTGAAGTCTCTTGTGAAGTTACATTTCTGGCTAATCACAGTTAAAGCAATTTAATACCGGAAAAAGGTTGAACTCGCGAATTGGTGAAAGGTTTGTGCAGATAAACTCTGTTCAGACCTGCGCATCTAAAATATAGGTAAGTCAGTAAACTGACCAATAACTCCTATATCATTACAATAATGGTGGCCCAGTAAGTGTTTAAATACCTTACCGCCCCTATATTGTTAC
>JBBPBX010087938.1:0-14600 GCA_038048925.1 Garcialebias charrua
ATAGTTGGAACACACCCTACGGTCCCCCTTTTTAAATAGGGGAACCACCACCCCAGTCTGCCAATCCAAGGGAACTGCCCCCGATGTCCACGCGATATTGCAGAGTCGCGTAAGCCAACACAACCCTACAACATCCAGAGCCCTAAGGAACTCCGGGCGAATCTCATCCACCCCCGGAGCCTTGCCACCGCGGAGCTTTTTAACCACCTCGGCGACCTCAGCACCAGAGATCGGAGAACCCGACCCAAAGTCCCCAGGCTCTGCTTCCTCAGTGGAAGACGTGCCAGTAGGATTGAGGAGGTCTTCGAAGTATTCCGCCCACCGACTCACAACATCCCGAGTTGAGGTCAGCAGCACGCCACCTCCACCATAAATGGTGTTGGTCTCGTACCTCTTTCCCCCCCTGAGACGCCGGATGGTGGACCAGAATCGCCTCGAAGCCGTACGGAAGTCATTCTCCATGGCCTCTCCGAACTCCTCCCACGCCCGAGTTTTTGCCTCAGCAACCACCCGAGCCGCATGCCGCTTGGACTGCCGGTACCTATCAGCTGCTTCCGGGGTCCCACAAGCCAAAAAGGCCCAATAGGACTCCTTCTTCAGCCTGACAGCATCCCTCACTGCCGGTGTCCACCACCGGGTTCGAGGGTTGCCACCACGACAGGCACCAACAACCTTGCGGCCACAGCTCCGATAAGCTGCCTCGACAATAGAGGCGCGGAACACGGCCCACTCGGACTCCATGTCCCCCGCCTCCCTTGGAACGTGTTCAAAGCTCTCCCGGAGGTGGGAGTTAAAGCTCCGTCTTACGGGAGACTCTGCCAGACGTTCCCAGCAGACCCTCACAATACGTTTGGGTCTGCCAGGTCTGACCGGCATCCTCCCCCACCATCGGAGCCAACTCACCACCAGGTAGTGGTCAGTTGACAGCTCCGCCCCTCTCTTCACCCGAGTGTCCAAGACATGCGGCCGCAGATCAGATGAGACGACAACAAAGTCGATCATCGAACTGCGACCTAGGGTGTCCTGGTGCCAAGAGCACATATGGACACCCTTATGCCTGAACATGGTGTTTGTTATGGACAATCCATGACGAGCACAGAAGTCCAACAACAGAACACCACTCGGGTTCAGATCAGGGGGGCCGTTCCTCCCAACCACACCCCTCCAGGTCTCACTGTCATTGCCCACGTGAGCGTTGATGAAGTCCCCCAGTAGAACAAGGGAGTCCCCAGGAGGCGCACTCTCCAATACCCCCTCCAAGGACTCCAAAAAGGGTGGGTAGTCTGAGCTGCCGTTTGGTGCATAGGCACAAACAACAGTCAGAGCCCGTCCCCCCACACGTAGGCGAAGGGAGGCTACCCTCTCGTTCACCGGGGTGAACCCCAACGTACAGGCACCAAGATGGGGGGCAACCAGTATGCCCACTCCTGCTCGGCGCCTCTCACCAGGGGCAACTCCAGAGTGGAAGAGTGTCCAACCCCTCTCAAGGAAACTGGTTCCAGAGCCAGAGCCATGCGTTGAGGTGAGTCCGACTATTTCTAGTCGGAACTCTCAACCTCACACACTAGCTCAGGCTCCTTCCCCACCAGAGAGGTGACATTCCATGTCCCAATGGCCAGCTTCTGTAGCCGAGGATCAGACCGCCAGGGTCCCCGCCCTCGGCCACCACCCATCTCACATTGCACCCGACCCCTTTGGCCCCTCCCACAGGTGGTGAGCCCATGGGAAGGGGGACCCACGTCTCCTCTTCGGGCTGTGCCCGGCCAGGCTCCATGGGTAAAAGCCCGGCCACCAGGCGCTCGCCAGCGTGCCCCACCTCCGGGCCTGGCTCCAGAGTGGGGCCCCGGTGACCCGCGTCCGGGCGAGGGAAAACTTAGTCCATTAATTGTACTCATCATAGGGGTTTTTACCAGCTACCATACTTATCCCACCTATTCCAACTGCCATAGTGACCCTCTTGTCTGGCCACCACATTTTGAATCAGTTTATTAATATGCAAATTATAGAATATAAAGAAATATATGCAAACTATGAACGATAATAATAGTAAGTGCTTTAGGATATTGCAGAATTATGAACCTTAAGTTTCCCAAGTTCCTCCAGCAGCAAGGCAGTTGTCTCCCTTGAACACACAAAAATAGAGAAAGAACACAAGATTTATATCTTCATTAAAGAAACATTAATACATTTTTGAATGTGCCACACATACTCAGGGGCATTCCCCTGGAACTGTTAACAGCTACTCAGGGCAGACCCCTGGCGTTGCTCTGGGAGGTCCTCCTATGTCCCCAAGTTTTCTTCGTGTTATGTGAAACTCTAATATGTAATGTTTTTATCTCTCTAGGTGTCTGTACTATGTGTGGATGTTCCAGCACCGAGTGGCCCCATAAAACAGAGTCCTTCTGGGCTTGGCATGCAACTATACTTGGCTACTTTGGTCTACCAAGGCATGAGAGTTCGAATGCGACCTCTTCTTGTTATCCAGCCCAATCCTTTAGCTCCTTCCTGGTTCACGGGCTGGAGCACACTGACTCCAATGGTACCAGATCTCCCCCTTTTCTCTCAGCCTGACTACATGTGAGGTTCTTTCTGTCACTTGGAAAGGACCTATCCAGCGAGGCTCCGCCCACTTTCTCTTAACGACCCTCAGCAACACCCACTCAGCTGTGGGCAAGTCAGGGTCTCCTGGTGGACCCTTTTTCTCGTGTACCTGTTGAGTAAAGTTAGACACCAAAGCTTTTAACTCATTAAAGTATACCTTATGGTCCATCTTGCGATCCCTCTCGTTTGGCAGAGAACAAGCATTCGGTCCAGGGAAGGATCGACCTGTGGTTAACTCATAGGGAGAGAAACCAGTACCATTATTAACAGAAGTTCTTACAGTCATTAATGCAATTGGCAGAGCGTCAACCCAGTTTAATTTGGTCTGTGCATAGATTTTGCTCAATTTTTGTTTTATGTTTTGATTCATCCTTTCAACCTTGACTTGTGACTGGGGATGGTACACTGTCCCAAAGGCGTGTTTTAGTCCTAACATTTTTTCCACAGTCTGTAGGTCTGCGTTTTGAAATGTGTACCATTATCAGATCTGATTTTTTCAGGAAACCCATGTCTAGGGATGTAATGGTTTATTAGGAACTTTATGACTGTTTTACTGTCCTCTTTTCTTGCAGGTATGGCTTCAGGCCATCCTTTGAGAGCACCAACACACATCAACACATATCCGTATCCCTTGACAGTTTCAATCATGTCTGTGTAGTCTATGATCACTTCCTGTCCTGGTCTGAACAAGAAGGGAAATACCCCTTGTTCTGGTTTTACAGCAGGTCGAATGTTGTATTGTAAACAAACTTTACAAGTTCCTATGTGTTCAGCTATCATGTCTTTCATGTGTGGATGCCACCATTGCAGAAGGTTCCTGGCCATTTGTCCGTTGCCCACATGAGCCAGACCGTGTGCTTCCTGAAAAACTAATGGTTTCAGAGTCATGGGCAGGATCCACTTTTCATTGGGTCTTGTCCACAACCCGCTTTGTTCATTCTTTTTTCCTTCCTTGTTTTTCCAAACAGATTTCTCTTCAGGAGACGCCTCATTCTGTGCCTTTGTGATTTCTGTTTGGCTCCAATGACTGTTCCACTGACATTCTTCTTCCACTGTCACCATTTGAACTCTTGCTAAATAGCCAGCTGCTACTTTAGCTGCTCTGTCTGCCTGCCTATTACCTTCGGCAGTATCTGACTGTGTTACATCATGACCCTTGCATTTCACTACTGCCACTTTCCTTGGAAGCATCAGACTATCAGCTAACTCTTTTATGAGTTCTTCATGTTTTATGGGTTTATTCCCTGCAGTTAGAAATCCTGCCCTCTTCCATTGTGGTAATTGTACACGAACTACCCCATAAGCATATACTGAGTCTGTGTACACAGTGATTTATTTTCCTGTACCTAATTTTAGTGCCGCAACTACCGCTTGGATTTCGGCCCTTTGAGCTGACTGTTTTCCCGTTAACTGGCCGGATTCCACAACTTCAAATGTATCTCCGTTTTGTTTAATTACAGCAAATCCTGACTTCAGAGATCCATCCTCCATTCTAAAACAGCACCCATCTGTGTAGAGTATTTCCGATTGTGGTATATATTCTGTTTCTAGGTCGGACCTGATTTTTTCTTCCATATAGACCTTTTGAACACAGTCGTGCGTGTGTGTTGTATTCATTCCGTCAGCCATGTTTACACCTTCATGTGAAAATAATAAATTTGGTGCCGCCAAAATGTTACTCATGCGTCTTTGTTTCAATGAAGTCATTGTGAAGAGTTCGGAGTTCACATAGGCCACGACATTATGTGATGTTAAAATGTGCAGTGGATGGCCCATCACTATATGTGCTGTTTTAGCGACGATTTTACTCAAGCCTGCTGCCATTTGTGTACATGGTGGATGGCGTTTTTCAGTACCATCTAGAAGAATGCTGGTGTACATCAGTATCTGTCTATTCCCCCCTTTTTCTGAAACAAAATGCCATTGATGGTGTTTTTTGCTTCAGAAACATCAAGGTAAAAAGGTGAGGTGTAATCAGGTAGGGCTAAATCAGTAGCCCGAGTCAAAAGTTGTTTGAGAGTTATGAAAGACTGTTCTGCTTCAAGACTCCAAACGAGTTTGGACTTTAATTTTCTCATCCCCTGTTCCTTAACCATGTTTCGAAGGGAAGTAGTGAGTTCACTGTAATCAGGTATATAATGTCTGCTATACCCCGTCAACCCCAGAAAAGACAACATTTCCTGTACCGTGCTAGGCTTTGGGTGATTCAAAATGGAAACTCTGTGCTCAGGAGAAAGCGTTGTTCCTCGAGCTGAGACTAACCGTCCCAAGAAGGATACCTGGGTGCGGACGGCTTGAAGTTTTGTTTTGCTCACTTTGAAACCCGCATCATGAAGAAGAAGAAGAATGTCATGGGTGGCTTTGAGACAGTCTTCAGGTGATTCTGATGCTATCAATAAGTCATCAACATATTGAAGCTACGTGATGCCTTCAGGGAGAGGATGATGAACCAACAGGTACAAGTGGTGTACTGGGTGTGGTGGTGTAGAAGGGAAGTGGTGTACTGGTGGTTTCCATCCGATTAGATGGAAGAGGAAGAGATGTTATAACATCTGAAGTGATCCGAAGAGGGACTTCGGCCAAGGAGGGATTCCTGGGCTTTGATGTGTTGTGGGGTGTCAGATTTAACATTCTGTCAGTTAATTCAGGCCTGTTTCCCCATCCGGGGGCGTCAGGGGGAACATATCCTTGCCCTGATGTCTCACTTGAGGTGAGCGAGAGGGGCCCTGGAGCACCCGGATGGTAAAACGCCGCCTGTGACGTTGGTGGTATTATGGAGCTAGCAGCTACCTTTTCGGACCCGAGTGTTTTTATGAAGTCTCTGAAATCTGATGCACTCACTGATTCCACCTCATCCCTAGTAACCAGATTCTCTGATATCATGAAATTCTCTCGCTCCAAGGTGGGAGGAGCTTCCTCCATCTTTACTACGCCCCCTTCTACATGGTATATTGGGTACATGCTTTTTGCCTGTGGTGCTGATGAGGTGCTGCTATAGGGTGGAGGCTCAAGACTTCCTGTTTTCTCACTCTTCTCCATAGTCAGTAAATGAAACATCCCCTGTGCTACCAGAACCAGTTTAAACCACTCTTTACAACTGCTGTCTGATGCAGTCAACAATTTTCTATATTTCCCCTTTTGTAAGGCGTTGGCCTCCTTCTTTTGCTTTTCAAACTCCTCTGTTTCTTCTTTAGACTTCCTTATTCTTTCCCAAATTAAACTCACCACGTTACTTTTGCCTGTTTTGTCATTTATCTGTTCTACTGTTTTTCCTGTTTTTTGTCCTGCACTGACATGGTTATTGCTTGTTTTATGATTTTTATTTGTTCTTCTATGGGTTTAAATGAGGCGCTCTCGCACTTCTGGCTAAAGTTGCCCTCCAATTCAGTTTTTATGCATTTGTCCATTCTCACAGTCAAACACGCATACACCACACAGCTATTAATCTTTATTGTCACAGGAACCAGGACTCAGTGAATACACGGATGCCTCCCACACAGGAAGTGTCAAGACAGACTGAACGTTCCTTTTGGCGAGCCAGCCCGTCCTGAATCTTTTTCCGTGTATCCCTACGGAACTTTTTTTCTTTCTCTTCCATACACTCACGCTGGCCTTATGTTCAACAAGACATACAACATATAAGACAGACCAGCTCACGCTGACCTTATAATTCACAGGACAAACATATAAGACAGACGAGCTCAACAGGCACGCGAGACTGACGCCAGAAAACCTTAGCAATGAAAAAAACAAAAAATATATTTTTTAGAACCTTTTAAGTGTAAAATAAGATTGGTATGATCGTGTGTTGACTCCTCACATTGCCTGGAACCCCACTATTTTAGAACATAAAAAAAAGATTTAGTATTCTGTGACTAATTTTGCTTTGTTTTATTTAAATGCAAAGGTGGGCACCGCTAATTAAAAAATTAGTTCCACAATTTCTAAAACGCTTATTAATTTTTTTAGGTCCATAATTTCAAAAGCACAAATGTCTTATGAAAATTAGGGGAAGCTAATCTAATCCGCTATTTATATATTTCTATATTTATATATTATATATATATATATATATATATATATATATATATATATATATATATATATATATATATATATATATATATATATATATATATATATATATTATATATATATATATATATATATTTATATATAGCCGGCAGCGTTATCAATATTTGCACTACACTGCCAACTGTAAAGTAACAAAAATGATCCTAAAAGGATGAAATTACAAAAATCAAAGGATTTATTTAATACTTTACGTACATATATTCTATTGGGCCACGAAATTAACAAAAAATAGAATGATCTTTTAATCCCTAAAACCACGTTTAAATCTCAAATACACGGGTGTGTCGCCACCGCATTTATACATAAAAGTAACCCAAAATACATGAAACTAACAACTCGCCGTCGAATGGTCGACACAAAACACACAATAAACTCCTCCGGCCACGTTAATTTGGCTTGAAACAGCGGTGTTATTTACGGATTTCATTAGTAACCCAGCACTACCGGTGTAACAGGCAGACACAGCGTCTATAGGTAGTCAACAGATTTAATGAAAAGTAACCCAAAATACATGAAACTAACAACTCGCCGTCGAATGGTCGACACAAAACACACAATAAACTCCTCCGGCCACGTTAATTTGGCTTGAAACAGCGGTGTTATTTACGGATTTCATTAGTAACCCAGCACTACCGGTGTAACAGGCAGACACAGTTAGCGTCTATAGGTAGTCAACAGATTTAATGAAAAGTAACTAAAATACATAAAAATAACGACTCACCGTCGAATGGTCATCACAAAACACACAATAAAATCATCCGGCCACGTTAATTTGGCTTGAAACAGCGGGTTATTTACGGATTTATGAAGACACCGAGCGCAGCCAGCTACAGAATTAGCCCCTGAGTTCAACTATGACCCGGAAGTTGTCAAGATGGAATAGTCCATTTTTAGTAGGGGGATAAAGAAATCGACCGTTTTTTTTATTGCGTATTTAATGATCGTTTTCATCGTAACTATAATTATTTTTATGTTAAATGTACATTAACAAGCATGAGCAATGTTAGTGATGTAGGTGACTGCACGGGGCGAGGCGGGGCCGGGGCCACTGCTGAAATGGGACCCCCAGGCATTTACCTACATGGTAGAGCCGAGTCTGTTCTCAGCTCTGCCCCCCTCCCCCTCACACCCTTTCCTCCTCTGCTGTTTACGTGGGGAAAAAGGTAAAAAACAAGCAGCATAAAAGCTTGTAAATAAGTTTATTGGTTTTTACTGATAGATAATTAGTTATTAGCGGTACTGCATTTTAAATAAAAATAGCATAAATCCGCTTATGAATTATAAAAGTTAGTCAATTCACAAAAACGTTGACAAAAAGTTTAGGTCCACTGTAAGCGGAATAGCGCTTTAGCGCTCTCTAGCGGTCTGTGCCCACCACTGTTTAAATGGTCTAGGTTTGGAACTCTTATCGGACTATTTTATCAGCGTAGGTCAGCGCGTTTACTTCAAAACTCTCACCCCAGTCCCGCACTTTACTTATTTAGTGTCAAATTATAAGTAAGTCTAAATTGTCACTGTTTTAAGCTAGCCACTAACCTATCAAATTTACAGTTTTAACTTGGTCTCAGAGTTACAAGTACGGCGGCGGATAAATTATTTGTTTATCCTAAAACCCCGAATCCCTCTGTTCCAGAAGCCCGTCGGCACCTGGGAGGCTCGACCACTGCATGTTTTACCTGGGACTTGGGTATTATTATATTACTTTACGTATACAGGTACTTACTCGTTTTATTTCCTTATTTTACTGGAGTCCAACACACTGAATCAAATTTGCCTATAAAAATTCCAATCACAGATTTCGTTTAAACAGGAATCTGCTTAACTTTTTTTAGTAGTGGTGACCGGTCACTGATCAATGTTCTGGACTCGCGCTGGCCCTTCCTGTCCGCGTGCAACCATCTCGGTGGGGCCTCCAAATTTGTTGGCGTTGTTTTTCTTATCCGTCCCAAGTTCGTTGTTGGTTTCACTTTGGATCAAAGAAGGAGAGATACACTGAAAACACAACAAACGTGCATTTAAAGTTCCAAAACCATTTTTAATTAATCATAAGTTTAAAAAGTCACAGAATACATTTGTTTTATCTTATAAAGCCATTATATATGATCACAAATAAGTAGACAAAAAGAGAGAGAAAGTGAGAAAGAGAGAAAGAAAGAAAGCATTGAAATGCGCATTTCAAGGGAGTCACCACATACAACCTGATTAGTTGTTCTTCCCCGTGGGCTTGCTCTGCGTTGACTGATGGAGGAGGAAAAACTCATGCTTTTATTCTTTTGTAGGGCGTTGCCTGCTCTCAACCAATAAGAAGAGTTCTGCTTTATTCTCTTGTAGGGCGTTGCCTGCTCTCAACCAATAAGAAGAGTTCTGCTTTATTCTCTTGTAGGGCATTGCCTGCTCTCAACCAATAAGAAGAGTTCTGCTTTATTCTCTTTTACTGTACTCCCCAACTGCCAGAAAGCTTCTGTTCTGGTCTACACAGGCTTTAGAGGGGGAAGGGCACTGACACATTGATGACTAAAACTAAATGTACATTTA
The DNA here is from genome assembly GCA_038048925.1 of Garcialebias charrua. Taxonomy (NCBI): domain Eukaryota; kingdom Metazoa; phylum Chordata; class Actinopteri; order Cyprinodontiformes; family Rivulidae; genus Garcialebias; species Garcialebias charrua. Next base: position 9,232 of record JBBPBX010087938.1, read on the forward strand.
TTGCTGAGTACTTATAAAACACACACACTCTAGTACAGTGTTTATCAACCTTTTTTGAGCCAAGGCACAGTGTTTTCATTGAAAAAATCCCGAGGTACACCACCAACCAAAATTGTAAACATAGATACACTGTATCCGCCTACATTACCACTACCGGTGTATGAATGTCTGAATGAATGGGTGGATGGCTGGTATTGTAAAGCGCTTTGGGGCTCCTCACAGGGGGCTGGAAAGCTATATAAATAAGCTCCATTTACCATTTACCATTTACATTAAATATATAGTCATTCGTATCAAAGTGTCTTGAATAGGAATGAAATGAACACAAAAATGTATTTTTATCATGTTTTATATTTCTTATTTCAAAGTGCACTTAACATGAAATTGCACTTAACATGCCTTCAAATACACCTGAACAGTGCCACACCAATGTGGTCTTAAAATTAAAGAGGATGAAACTGCACTTAACATGCCTTCAAATACACCTGAACAGTGCCACACCAATGTGGTCTTAAAATTAAAGAGGATGAAACTGCACTTAACATGCCTTCAAATATACCTGAACAGTGCCACACCAATGTGGTCTTAAAATTAAAGAGGATGAAATTACACTTAACATGCCTTCAAATATACCTGAACAGTGCTACACCAATGTGGTCTTAAAATTAAAGAGGATGAAACTTCACTTAACATGCCTTCAAATAACACCTGAACAGTGCTACACCAATGTGGTCTTAAAATTAAAGAGGATGAAACTGCACTTAACATGCCTTCAAATAAACCTGAACAGTGCTACACCAATGTGGTTTAAAATTAAAGCAGGGTCATGACCTGCAATAAAAACATAAAACACAGACAGAAAACAAGTTCAACTCACTGTTAGGCACAAGGTGTTGACGCACAGGTGATAGAAGGAGAGGAGCTGCAAGAGGCAGGAGGAGAGGACACAGGTCTGTCCATGAGGTCAGGTGCAACAGGTGTTGTCTGTTGAAAGAGACACAAACATGAACATGTGAAGTTAAAGCAGGGTCATGACCTGCAATAAAAACATAAAACACAGACAGAAAACAAGTTCAACTCACTGTTAGGCACAAGGTGTTGACGCACAGGTGATAGAAGGAGAGGAGCTGCAAGAGGCAGGAGGAGAGGACACAGGTCTGTCCATGAGGTCAGGTGTAGCAGGTGTTGTCTGTTGAAAGAGACACAAACAATTAACATGTGAAGTTAAAGGTTCACTGTGTAATTTCTGCAGGACGCTGGGACTTAGAAAAATTTTCATCAGGTAAAAGCATTCTGCTCCCTCCCCCTCAGAGCCATATATGACTCTGAGGAGGAGCCACAGTCCGTTCTCTGTTGAACTTGAGTTCTGCAGCTCCGCCGCCTGCTGTGTGTCCGCTCGGAGCACTTCAATATTCTGTGATTATATGTTAATAAAACGTTTTAAAAATATAATAAAACCATGGAGCACTTGTCCAACAACACAAAAACCAGCAGAAATCAGCAGAGGTTCACGAAGCAACGTTGGACATGATTTAATTCGCTCGTGACTTCCTCATGTCTGTCAGTCGATGTCTGGTATGTCTGGAATGTTCCGCCCCCACTACATGTCCTGTGGCAGACGCTGCGAAGTTCTGTGATTATATGTTAATACAACGTTCTAAAATATATAATAAAACCATGAATCACTCGTCCAACAACACAAAAACACCCTGAAATCAGCAGAGCTTCACCAGCCACTTTGGACATGATTTAATTCGCTCGTGAGTCGTGACAAATCAATTTCCTCATTCCTGTGAGTGAAGGATGAAGCAATCACTTGACTTTTGGCAAAAAAACAAAATAAAAGTCCAGCTCTGGGACGAAGAAGGGATATTTAATACATTTGTGTCACATACAAATCAGTCCTGCATCGCTTTGCAATCCTTTGAATGAGAATGTGCGCGGCGCTGAGGCTGGGACAGGCGGGGGCGTGACAAACAACTCTGTTTTTATTGGCTGGTCATTGTCCGGGTCACTCTGTGTTTTTAGTGTTTTTATAAATGCTGATAGAGAAGCAAGGGGACTATAGTTTTTTTCAGAGATTACTTTGTCTAACATCAGTCTGTCAGTAGATAGTGACAGAGTGAAGAAATATGTTAAAAATATATTGTTTGAAAAGTTACAGACTACATTACAAAGTTACATAGTGCAGCTTTAAAGGGACTGTGTTACATGTTCATGAATCTGAATCTATCCTATAAAAAGGAGTATGAAAAAGCCTTCAGGTTGGAAGAGGATAAATTTAAAATACCAAGGTGGTGTAAGGAGAAGTCCAAGTTGGTGTGGCAACGTGAGGAGAGGCCCAAGGTGGTGTGAAGAGAGACCTGCAGTGGCGTAGCTGGAGCCAGAGGTGGTGTGAGGAGAGTCACGAAGTGGTTTTAGGAGAAAGCTGTGGCGTGAAGGGAGGCCAGAGGTGGCATGAGGAGAGACTTGTAGCGGAGTGAGGGGAGGTCTGAGGTGGTGTAAGGAGAGACTTGTAGCGGAGTGAGGGGAGGCCTGAGGTGGTGTAAGGAGAGGCACAAAGTGGTTTTAGGAGAAAGCTGTGGCGTGAAGGGAGGCCAGAGGTGGCATGAGAAGAGACTTGTAGCGGAGTGAGGGGAGGCCTGAAGCCCGAGATACACTGAAGCAGACTCCGTATACGCGCGAAGACGGACGTATACGCGCGTATACGGAGCCGCTGCTACACTCGGCTTTCGTTCTCGCGTAGATTCTCGTGTTTTCGCTCCAAATTCTAACGTCATTTCCTCCGTACCGTCACTTCCGATCGTCACTTCCGCTAGTTTTTCGCTCCAAACGCTCGCGTTCTCCTTGTTGTAATATGAGCAGCTGAGCACGGAGTGCTTTTCCTGCAGCCCACAGCCCACCACAGCCCACCAGGGAATATATAAAACATCGCGCACCCAGGTAGGACCTGAATTCATTCATTTCATTCATCGAGTGAACGGAGGAAGAAGCGGTTACTTGACTTTAGGCAAAAAAACAAAAGAAAAGGCCCGATCAGCGATAAAAAAGAGGAATTTATTTCATTTGTGTAACATACAAAACAGTCCGGCGCCGGGGAAGTTTAGATCAGACACCGCGCATCGCGTATGCGAATCGCGTATGCGTAGTAAAAAAATACTTTTGCGCGTACTTGCCCTGAGGGGCTACGCGGGGCTACGCTGCGTACGGGGCGTACGTACGCTGCGTATTGGCGTATCGTGAGGACGCTCGAGTGTATCTCGCCCTTGAGGTGGTGTAAGGAGATGCACAAAGTGGTTTTAGGAGAAAGCTGTGGCTTGAAGGGAGGCCAGAGGTGGCATGAGGAGAGACTTGTAGCGGAGTGAGGGGAGGTCTGAGGTGGTGTAAGGAGAGACTTGTAGCGGAGTGAGGGGAGGTCTGAGGTGGTGTAAGGAGAGACTTGTAGCGGAGTGAGGGGAGGTCTGAGGTGGTGTAAGGAGAGACTTGTAGCGGAGTGAGGGGAGGTCTGAGGTGGTGTAAGGAGAGACTTGTAGCGGAGTGAGGGGAGGTCTGAGGTGGTGTAAGGAGAGACTTGTAGCGGAGTGAGGGGAGGTCTGAGGTGGCATGAGGAGAGACTTGTAGCGGAGTGAGGGGAGGTCTGAGGTGGTGTAAGGAGAGACTTGTAGCGGAGTGAGGGGAGGTCCGAGGTGGCATGAGGAGAGACTTGTAGCGGAGTGAGGGGAGGTCTGAGGTGGTGTAAGGAGAGACTTGTAGCGGAGTGAGGGGAGGTCCGAGGTGGCATGAGGAGAGACTTGTAGCGGAGTGAGGGGAGGTCTGAGGTGGTGTAAGGAGAGACTTGTAGCGGAGTGAGGGGAGGTCCGAGGTGGTGTAAGGAGAAGCCAAAGGTGGTGAAGAGAGGCCCAAAGTGGTGTGAGTAGAGGCAAACGGAGTTGCTGCAGATATCGAGGCCCAAGTTGAAGTAACCACGCCAAATGAGATAAGTGAGACCAGTGACGGGACCTGCCAGCTTGGACGATGTTAATCCGGGATTGTGCGAGTCATGCCGAGCAGGCTTGGGAAGGGAGGAGGATACTGTAGCAATGAAAAACATGGAGGAGATGAAAAAAATATCAGATTATTTTCTTTTTCATCTGAGTTAATATTCTTTAACGTGTGGTTGTTGTGATATTTTCCTCGCAAAACACAACTAAGAAATAAAAAAAGTCAGTGATTATATAGAGTAAAAAAAATACAAAATCTGATCCACCAGCTGAAGCCCACAAAGATGAGTGATGCTCTCAACACTGACCCATTAAGGAGCAGAAACTGGTGTCATGATGCCTCTGGTTATGCCATTTTTAGCTAATGGTAAATGGAGCTTATTTATATAGCGCTTTCCAGCCCCCTGTGAGGAGCCCCAAAGCGCTTTACAATACCAGCCATCCACCCATTCATTCAGACATTCATACACCGGCAGTGGTAGCCTGCCTTGCAAGGCGCCATCCAGACCTACCGGGAGCAACTCGGGGTTAAGTGTCTTGCCCAGGGACACAACGACAAATGGTGGGCGGATGCAGGATTCGAACCTCCAACCTTCCGATCAGGGGTCGACTGCCATTACCACTACACCACGGCCACCCCATAATACAACTTGATAAATCATTTCCTGGCTTGCAGTGATAATAAATGACTTATCTGGTCACATTAAATAACTACTTTTAACCAAAATAAACTTTATTAAAATAGCCCCACTGCATCTAAATTCATGCGCGTATAAAACTGAAATAATTCCTGCTCAAAGAGTTCATTTTGCCTTAGACAAGAGAATTAAGCCTTGACTGATTTATTATTATTGCTTGTTTGTTATTGTTGTTGATTTTTAGTTTGATTATTTTTGTAATAAAACTTAAAAGACAACTTTATTCGGATGATTATTCATTTGTTCTGGTATAGAACTCCCTGTAATAACATATTCACCCTTTACTAATCAGAATCAGTCACTGAAGTACTTTGTAGAATTAAAATATATTGATTAATATCAATGTGTCCACAATGTCTCAATGATGATACACAGTAAATCTGGTTCAGATCGGATGATGTATCACTGAGATATAACTATAGAAATAATGTAGGGGGCGCACTTGAGTCAAATGTTAGCCCACCTTATCAATGTGTCCACAAGGACTCACTGATGATGCACAATAAATCTGGTTCAGATCGGATGATGTCTCACTGAGATATAACAGTTTGAATAATCTAGGGGGCGCTCTGGAGTCACATGTTAAACCACAATATCAATGTGTCCACAAGGTCTCACTGATGATACACGATAAATCTGGTTCAGATCGGATGATGTCTCACTGAGATATAACAGTTTGAATAATCTAGGG
>JBBPBX010087941.1:0-14599 GCA_038048925.1 Garcialebias charrua
CCGTTTTGTTTAGAAATGGAGAAGACAGTTAATCTGTTGTTTTCATGAGAATGACTCCAGCACTCTCTGGCTCCTCTAAACATTTCTTTCTGCTCCTGAATCTCACCTTGAATTCTGATAATGTGAAAGTGAACTCTTTGATGTGTCTCTAACTCTCCTCGCTTGGTCTACGGACCAATGAGGAAACTGTGTTTCTGGTCTTAACACTTTTAGAAAAAATGTTTGCTTCGGTAAACGTTCAGAGTTTGGAATGGACAGGGACCTAAAAGTTCTCTGTCTCTCATGGCTATATAAACTGAGTCACTAAGTCAAAGACTGGTTCATCAGCCAAGAACGCTTTATGGACGCTTCCATTAATTCAATAGAGCTAAAAAAGCTCCAAGTTCTTAATGAACTCTCTTGAGGAATGCTTTATTTTGAAAACTGACCAGGACATGCCACTGTCTTTGACGAAGAAGGCAGGCATCACGACACGTGAATCCATAAACACGCCGAGGTACAACTAGACTTCACGGACAGATGACCTGTGAGTCCAAGACTGCTTCTACAACTCTATCCACCGAGACGAACGTTCAAAGGTAAAGAGTGCTGATGTTTCTGGATTGTGCTGTGGAGTCGGGCTGGTTCTCGTACGGAGAAGTGTCAATTCTGGTTAAACTCAAAATAGATAACTCCTCTAAACTTCCCTTTCTTCCTCATTCTTCAACCTCTCCCTATCTCAAATTCTAAGCTGGTAACTACATTTTTAAGCTAAGAGCCACAGACTAAGTATATTGACATCCTGTATTTATGTCTGTTGTTGCAATTTAAATATGCTGATGTGTTAAATTGCAAGAAACGTGAAATCAGTCAATCAAGTTTAATGGTGTTAATTTTAGTTGATTTATTTTCAATAAATATCTGCAGCAAACCCCCACTGAGGTTTATCTATTAAGGGTGTGGCTTAGCTTCAATCTTATTTACTAAAATTATATCAACCCATAAACAAGAACTGAACAAAAGACAAAAAAAATAAAAAACGCGGAGTTTTAATAGTTATATTTCATCATTAGTCCAGCTAAATAACTAGCAGCTGCTAGTTAGCATGCTAGCTCGCTAACAGGAAAGCAACGATTGAAAACAGTTTAATACATGATATATTAATGATTTAGCTATGCTCGATTATGTTTTTAAATGTGTCTTTCTTTGTCGTTCATGCATCCAGTCTCTTACAGAAGCCTTGGTTTGTTTGACACCGTTATGTCGCTAACTGTGACAGCCTGTCTGGAGGGAAATGTCTCAATGTTTATGTAAGCAACACTTTTCAACACCAGCACTTCCTGACGTGTTTACTCACTTTGTTGCCATTTGCCAGGCTTACATTCGCGTTAGCGCTGAGTGCTTCACAAACTTGTGCCTAAGCGGTTTATTTAAGACAGAATGAAGCCCACTCCCATTAATACCTATTAGTTGAGCCAGACTGACTCATTTTAGCGAGCCTCTGCAACACCGCCGCCATGATCTCTTTGTTGGCCGCTATGCGGAAAGTGGGCACACATCTCCTCTCCAGGCGGCCATCTATCTGTTTAGCAAACATCGGACGTGTATCCTCTTACCAACACGGACTCGCTTCGTCACTCCCGGGTCCACGGAGCTCCACTTTTATTCAGACCGACACGTAAGAGCCCGCGTCAGGCTACACCTCCGCCGCGTCACCGAGAACAACAACACGGAGAGGAGGTCGAGGAAGACGACGACGGCGAAAAAAGTCCGCTCTTCCGAGTAGGAGTCGACTGACAGCGGAAAAGGCCGAACAGTGACGGAAATGACCGAAGACGCGGTGGCGGGAAACACGGAGAATGCCGAGGACATGGAATGTATCTGCGCATGCGCAGGATTCTGTACTGAAAATACATACAGTAAATTAAAACGAAAACTAAAGCACACACACATAGAAAAAGATGACTTGTTATTACCTAAAATAAACCACATACAAATATAAAAATACATGTATTAAATGAACACTTAAGTCAGAGTCAGAGAGTCAGAGAGAATTTATTGTCATTTGCACCGCATGTAGTACATGTGTTGAAAACGAGATTATGTACACAGGGTCCCAGTTACATCCAACAACAAATGCAAGAGAAAAACAACAATTAATTTAATGTTTATAGCTGTTTTCACTGTCTAAAACTATTGAAAATGAGTCATTGTGACTCAGTGGCATATTACAAAAAATATATATATATCTGGCTAAATTAATTCTTAATTTGAACATCACATATATGGAATGCAATTGTTTTCCAACGATTTACGTTTATTTATTGTTTTATAACTCCTTCTAAATGATTTTGGCATTGAACTATGTCAGAAAATGTTCAAACCATTTAAATAGGTTATTAGACTTTTGTAGTAACTTTTATTCTGATTTTAAAAAATATATATCTTTTACAGAACTTTTATAGTTTTGTTGAAATGAAAGGGTGTTTTTATTTGTATTTAGCTCGTTTTAGTTTAACTGTTTTTCAAATTTTATATTTCAGCTATGTTTCACCAATTTTAGTTATTAGCTACTGTTTTGATGGTTTTAGCTTTTAGCTACTATTTTTCTAATTTTAGCTTTAAGCTATACTGTACTGTAGTTTTGTTAGTTTTACTTTTATTGTGCAAATTTCAAGTGTTCGCTGCTGTTTTACTGTTTTTAGCTTGTAATTTATGTTTTGTTGTTGGTTTCAGGTTCTAGTTATTTTATTAGTTTAACGTGTAACTTCTGTTTTGTTAGGTTTAGCTTTTAGCTCGTTTTTTTGTTTGCTTTTAGCTACTGTTGTGCTCACTTTAACATCTGTCCTGCTTGTTTTAACTTTGATAATTAGATTTAAGTTCTTGTCGTCAGCCCTCAACATTCATGTTGCTTTTTGGAGAAAATACAATTATTTCTTCCTTGTTTTTTTTAATGATATCTTTTAAAAATTAGACTAGTTTGAAGAATGTGGATTTATCTCTCCCCAGGGCTGTGTTCTGGGCCCTCTTCTCTTTACCCTGATGACCTACAACTGCGTTGCCAGGTCTGAGACCAACCACTTCATCAAATATGCAGATGATACCACGGTTGTGGGCCTGATTAGCAACAACAAGGATCAGGCATACTGGGAAGAGGTGGAACACCGATCATAAGCAACACAGAAGAGGAGGTGGTGGAGAGCACCAGGTCACAAAACCAATCAGCTGTCTTGGTCAAGTCAATGGGACTAACCTGTATAAATAAAGGTTGAATGAAAGGAACACTGGGTCCTTGTGAAGAAAGCCCAGGAGTGTCTACACTTCTCTACCTCCCCGCCCCATGTCCTCATCACATTCTACAGGTAGTCCCCGATTTACGAGCGCTCTGATCTGCGAGGTTCCAGACTTACGAGCTGCGAATTTTTGGAAAAAACGAAAAAAATACTGAGTTTTCATGTGTTTTTTCACCACAGTTAGTTAGCTAAGCATATGGACACACGTTTCCGATCATTTTTATGCACTCATAAGCAGTTTTTGGATGAAAATAGAGTGTTTGTAGTCGCGCTAGCGAAAACCGTTCCAATTTACGAGCGAAATTCCGGATTTACGAGAGAAATGGCGGCCGTTCCAAATTACGAGATTTCCGGTTTACGAGCGCCTCGTTGTGACGGATCTCGCTCGTAAATCGGGGACTACCTGTACAGAGGAACCATCGAGAACACCATGACCAGCTGCATCGCAGGTTGGGAAGAAAGCTTCCTGGCTGCAGACTGGAAGGCTCTGAGGGTGGTGAGAACAGCGGAAAAGCTCAAGATACTCCTCCCATCCACCCAGGACGTTGGTCTCAGACGTTGTCTGCACCTTAAACCAGGGGGTGAACCTGGAGCTGCCATTCTGTGTTTGTCAGTCTCTCCTTCCTGTTCCTTTCAAACCAAAGCCAGTCGAAGCAGATGGTCGCTCATCCTGAGCCTGGTTCTGCTGGAGGTTTCTTCCTGTTAAAAGGGAGTTTTTCCTTCCCACTGTTGCCTTTGTGCTTCCTCAGGATGGGAGACTGTGATGAAGTGAGGATTCAGTGCGGTCTGCTGGATTCCTTAGATGTCTGCTGGATTCCTTAGATAGAGAACTTTACTAATTGTCTTTTTATGTACAGTACAGTATATGAATGTTTCTGTCCAGCACCCTGAGACTTATGTTGTGACTTGGTGCTGCCAGAGCCAATAAAATCAATAAACTCACACGCACAATATGGACTGTTTACTCTGTTGACCTCTGGCAGGAGGTACCACAGACTGAGGACCAGAAGAACCATCAGGTGCTGCAACAGTTTCATCCCAACGAGCTATCAGACTGCTGAACCCAGCTCATGTGACCACAATAGAAAACACAGACATACCTAAACGCTAAAGTCTATAAAAGTCCTGTAAATTATGTACTTCTACACTGTTGTGCAAAAATGAAACGAATTTTCGTTCAATTTTGCTTGACAATAAAGTTTATATTAATTTTACATTCTATTTTAGGGATCACTGAACTGCAGTGCTCGTATTGTCCACACGGTGGCAGCAAATCCTTTGTCATTTCTTGCTCTCTTGACAGTGTTCATCTTTATTGATGTACATTACCACTATTCCGGCTCATGTGATCCCTTGTTGGTGAATAAACTATAATTCATCACTGAGGACATTTGTAAGCATCAAGTCAATCAAACTATTTGTAGCCGTTATGATTCTCATGGTTTGGTTTCTGTCTTGTCTTTTAAACGGTGTCACTTGATGATTGCTGCAGCTGCTCAGAATCCTGCGAGGAGCTGACATTTCAAACCAGTTTTGGGCCATGCCTCTGAATAAACACACATTTATATGTTGTTCATCTAAAACTAAAGTTGATCTGGCTTCTTATTCACATATAAAACAAGAACAACAACGCGGGCATCATTTCAGCCCCTTCTTAACACAGCCTTAATTTCTGCTCCCGAGTCCACATCAAGAACTTGACTGGGCATCGATCCCCCTCCAATAACGACCAGCAGCAGGACAGCCATAATAAAGCACAATTAGCCTGCATCAGAGGAGAGGTTTCACCGCTCATCAATGGATGTGCACCTGCAGATTATATACAATGTTTCTGGGGAAATTGCTCTGCAAATGATGCCTGTTGTGCATGTTTGACCATTTCCTGCTGTTCCCAGCAGCTCTGAGAAAGCATCAGACACGAACAGAATGATAACTTGAAAAGATGGAAGTGTGCACAGATTTTAGAAGCCATTCGTTTACTATTGTCATCATTACAATTCATTTATTTATCATTTACAATGCCTTCATTGTGTTTTTATAACCATTAAAAATGAACATTGTCACAGAAAGATGAAGAAGAGATCATGTTTTCACCCATTATTATGTGAGTGGTGGATAGATAGATAGATAGATAGATAGATAGATAGATAGATAGATAGATAGATAGATAGATAGATAGATAGATAGATAGATAGATAGATAGATAGATAGATAGATAGATAGATAGATAGATAGATAGATAGATAGATAGATAGATAGATAGATAGATAGATAGATAGATAGATAGATAGATAGATAGATAGATAGATAGATAGATAGATAGATAGATAGATAGATAAGATAGATAGATAGATAGATAGATAGATAGATAGATAGATAGATAGATAGATAGATAGATAGATAGATAGATAGATAGATAGATAGATAGATAGATAGATAGATAGATAGATAGATAGATAGATAGATAGATAGATAGATAGATATTAATCAAAATTTGGAAAAAGGCAATATGCACATGCACAAGGTGATAGGGAGTACAGTAGTGTCCCACTACTTCCCGGTACAACTTTTGTGGTTTATCAACGTAGTATCTTCACCTGTGAATACCTGGGTTGCAGTCGATATGGACTGGTACTATTACCGTACCATATGTCTCTGGTCTGGACCCGGGCCGAGGTGGTAGACTTCATCCTGGTCTGCTTCACGCGTGGCATGTCTTTCCTGGATCGGCAGCATGTGCACATCAACCTGGACGAGGCGGTGGGCTTCACCATGCTGCAGGGTAGCTGAACCGGAACCGAGCTGCTGGTCTTTAGAGCTGGTGAGTACCCATCTAAAATGTTGCATTAATATACAGTACATACGTATGTTACTAAAACTATTTAGGTTTAAGAGTTTAGATCATTGTTAAGAACATTGCATTCAGTGTGGGAAGGGTTTATAAAGCCTTAAAATCTAAATACTGTACTAAAATAAGTGTTCCTACATTGCAGTTTTTCACGTATCTCGGTGATGTCTGGAACGCAACCCCCGTCATAATCGAGGGACTACAGTACTGTACTACATTCGCGATTAACTTATATATGTGTACATATAATAATAATAATAATAATAATAATAATAATAATAATAATTAATTCAATTTATAACGCACTTTTCATTACTGAAAATCTCAAAGTGCTACACATATATTGAATGTTACACACATTCATAAACCGGTGGCGGCAGACTACCATGCAAGGTGTTTTCCAGTCCTACCGGGAGCAACTCAGGGTTAAGTGTCTTGCCCAAGGACACAACGACACATGGTGATATATACACATCTAAGCTAGGGGTTGAGCAAGTACATAATTTTAAAACTCGACATTAACATAATACTCGAGTAGAGCTCGAGTAGTTGATGATGTCATAGGATCTCAAGATGCAAAAAATAATTAACTAACTAAAACCGCAAAAAAAAAGAAGTAATTTAATATTACAAAAAAAGACCAACAAAACATTGGGAGCATATATTAGGCTCCTATCATTTATCTTACACCAAATAAGTCACAGGAATCCCAAAACTGTTAGTTATTATTATTAAGCTGCAAAAATGAAAAAAATAAGTGGCACGTCAAAACCGAAACTAAAAACAGTGGGGCAGTTGACCCAGAGCCATATAAAGTGAGAGTTCCGACACTTCCATAGACTCCCATTGTAAGAATGGAATGCGGAAGTCACGTGGGTCATGGAGGGGGCGATTTGTTCCATGGCTCTGGTTAGTCTGACTCTGCCTGCAGTAGCGCTCCGTCGCCGCCAGAGGGCGCAGCTCCACAAGGTTTCCATAGCCGTTGTTTGGAACTACTGTATTGACCGCCTGTCGGCGAGTTCAAAGGGTGTCGCAACTCTCACTTTATATGGCTCTGAGTTGACCACCCCGCACCACCGCCTTTGGTGCTGCGCATTAGGTTTAGAGATTAATATGTTTATATGTTTTTTCAATAGGTTTAGAGATTAATATTTTTTGCCTTTTATTTGTGAAACAAGGTCAAAGGAAGCTGGTTCTGGTTCGGTCGATTGGACCCGGTGCTACACCACATTCTGTGACCTGCAACAGTTCATGCAACACTGCCCCCTATGGTCACAATATACGGTTGTCACAGAATATGGTGTAACACACCGGTTTGCAACGTGCTCCAAACAGGAAGTTGATTCATTTTCTGTTCTGTAACTGCGATGTGATGACGTCACTACGAATACTCTACTTGAAATTAAAAAACTCGATAGAGGTCCAAGTAATCGATGTGTCGATTACTCGAGTAGTCTGTTAAAACCCTAATCTAAGCATACATGCACATATACATGTACAGTATATACATATGCACTTGTACATGTACTGGTATGTATATATGTATATATATACTGTACATATAATACATATGTGGAAAGATTTTATCAAAACTTTTAGAATGTAACTTTAGGCTGTACAGTATTTTCTGGCGTATAGGTCGCACCTGTGTATAGGTCGCATTGTCCAATTATCCCCAATAGATTGGAAAAATCCCTAGATAGGTCGCACCGGTGTATAGGTCGCACCTACGTTTAGCTCTGCTGCAAATGTCTGCCACAGGAGCGCACAGCAAGGCTTTTAAGAAGATTAACACTTAAAAACAATTATTTGTTTGATAAAAATTATAGCAAATATATGTCTGAGCTGAACTTTTCCTTAATAAATGAACGTAATTGTGAAATGAGCTGGATTTAAAAATTTGTTTGGCCGAAAGTGATAACAAGCCAAATATAGGTTGCATCTGAGTATAGGTCGCAGGCCTTGAAAAAAAAACATAAAAAGGTGTGACCTATACACCGGAAAATACGGTACTTATACAACGGATTAACTTTTCAAGTCAGCTGCGTTGAAGATGCTCGCCACAGGTAGTCGGCCTTAGGCTGCACAAAAATGGCTAAACCTCAACTATTGAGCTACAAACTGGTGTGGTAGTAGCTGAGATTCATTCACAGCACATCCTCCAAGCACTAACAGATCAATGGAGATATTGCGAGGTTGCAGGACCTCGTCTCATGCACTGTCATGAAGGGAGGTGGGCGGAACGCACTCCAGCATGAAATGCTAAGTTGATTATTTATTATCAAAAGCTTGCAAAATAAAACACCCTTGATTTGATCAGGTTTCTTTGTGGCAATGCAGCAAAGTTCTTGTGCAGAATTTTTTTGTAAACTTGTTTTTTATTGAAATGTTCTTAGAACCGTTACAGTGTACATGTAGAAGTACATACATACAGTACATCCTTAACCGTTGGTTGATTTTCCAGGGTTTTTATTATCCAGTTGTGAAGGTGGTGCATTCTTTCTATCACAAGTCCATTTTCCCCATTTTTCATTAAACTGCACCTCTTAATTTATGAGTGAGTTTTTCCATTGCAAGTATCTCTTCCACAGTGCACAGCCTCCACGGTCAGTGGATCCACTTCATGCCACGTTCTTCTGATGGCTTTTTTACTTGCTGTTAACAACATCTTAATCAGGTAGTCATCCTCTTTTTGTGTTATGTCGCGTGTAAGATTTCCCCCCAAAAAAAGTGTTTTACGATTTGGGTATCTCACATCCCAGTGTTTTTCTCAAGCTAAGCTGTATCGTATCCCAATATCCTTTTGTTTTTTGACAAGACGCGCAGAATTTCTGCAACAAGCAGCAGTAAAATGATGCTAGAAACGTTCAAAATGGAGGAGAAGGATGGACAATAATCCTCAGCATATAAGGTAGAGACCTGACTTTATCCTAGTCCCTCCTTCACCCCAGCTGTTGAAGCCCCAGGCTCCAAAACCCTCCTCGACATACTTTCCATCCTTTATTTTTTCATCCATTTCTCTCATTTAGTCTGGACCTTTCTTTCTGTGTGTGTGCGTGTGTGTGTTTTAATCACGGAGCTGTATGAGAATCATGACCCAGTCCAAACCATGGCCTGAGGCCATGTATGTAACGCACGTGCACACCCTCGCCTCACGTCAAGCACGTCTTCCCTGCACGACGCGTGACGCCGACCAAATTAAAAGCACGCCCGATATATTCTGTCAACGCTGTTGTCGAATTTTAAATGCACCCCTCAATCAAAACCAAGTTGGAAATATCACACCTGCCACTCAAGCGAGGGCATTGTGGTAAAGATCAGGTCACATGGGCGTGCGGGAGTGGGGGCCATGTGGGGTGGCTCGGAGAGATCCACGGAGGCGAGAACACGCGGTGCATTTGAATATCGATGACCTTATATGCATGCTGTTTTCATTGTAGGCTGAATTACCTGAATTGCACATGAACCTGCTGCACCTGGCTGAGGTTGCCATGGATACCGGGCCCCGCAGACCGCCAGTCTCTATCGCACACTCACTTTTTGAAGAAGTGAGTTTGCACAGAAAGGCGGTAAACTATTGTGCTGCTGAGGTGCAGATTCAAGCTGCAGCTGCGAGGCAGGAAAGTCGTCCGACGCAGAGATTGTGCCGACCCGTTTTTAATCTGGCCGAAGGCAACAGCGTGGACTGGATGATCTCAATCGGTCCATCAAGGTGTCAGCTTCCCCTCGCTTCCTCCATCCCTTTCCAGTTTTATTGCCCCACCCCCACTCCAGATTAAATATTTTAAAGGTTAATCTCGTTCATAAGAGGAGCTAGAAATGGGGACGTTTATAAGCAAAAAAGAAAAAGTCTTGTCGTTTTTGAAGAAGTCTATCAAATAGTTATCAGTAGTTAATAAAACTTCAGAGTATAGTTAAAAGGGCAAAAGTTTACATCCAAGGTTGGCTACCGGCTGACTAAATGAAGAACTGTTTTATTTAGGCTTAAAACTCAACTATGACAGTTTGGTCAGATGGATAATCTCATTTTCATGATTTTGAATCCTCAAGAACGGCATTTTTTACTTTCTATTTCACCATGTTTCATTCCTAATTACTTTGATAACTTTAATTTTTTTCCCCCATATACCGTATTTTCCGGACTATAGGTTGCGGCTTTTTATAATTTTTTCATGGCCTGCGACCTATAGTCAGGTGAGAACTTATGGCTTCCCCCCATATTTTTAGACCAATTTTTGGCTCAGATGTGACCGTTTTTCATTTAGGCAGAAAATGGTGCAGTTTTGTCCACTAGGGGGACACTTCCAGAGAGTCCACCGACCGTTTCCAGCTCATGTGTCCGAAAAAAAGCCTCCTCTGCTCGGACTGATGCCGGGTACCCACCGGACTTTTCAGAAAGCTCCTGCCGCCCCCTTTTGGCCGCTTGTCACGTTCACACAAAGCCACTGAAGACGGGTCTGATGACGTGCACTAGGGGGAGACAAAGGAGGGGGTCTAGCTTGTTTTCCGGGTCTTGGAGTGGGTTTTCTACGAGCCGAATCAGCTCCGACAGTCTTTGTTGAGATGAAAATGTTTTTTTATGTTTGGGGTGATCAAACGCTGGAGCGGACAGCAGCAACTGTTTAAAATGCCAAGTTTCTTACCGGAGTTTGGTTCCAATTCATGGAGACTCGATCGGGTAAGTTAAAAAAGTCCCGTTGTCGTTGTGTAATCACATACCAGAGGCTCTCCCGACTGTTTGCTGGACGCGTCGAGCCACCAGAGATAGAATTTTCTGACGTTGGCGGCTCGACGCGTAGGTTGCTTTGGACGCGCGCGTGCGCGGAAAGGAACTGCAGCGTGCCGTCGCGCCGCCGCGCCGCTTCAAACACTCAAAACGCGCCGCTTCACGATACGCCACGCATCAACGCCTCTCCACATAGACTTTCAATGTAAACCGGCCGCTTCCGCCGCCCGACACGGGTCCAGTGGGTAACCGACATGACTCTGTCACTGCCCAGCATCCTGGTCTGGAGGTAACTTCTGTTAGCTCTGTGTTTGTTAGCTGTTTGTTTGCATTGCAAGATAAGTCAAGAACCACTCAGCGGATTTTTCTGAAACTTACTGAATGTAATCACTGTATGGACATTTACAAGTGAGTAGCTTTATGAGATGTTTGAGATAAAAAAAAAAACGATCTTTTATTAGCGTTTAGCTTCCGTAAACAGATACCTGCGGTACGTTATAAATAGCTCGGAAACCACTCGGTGGCAAAGGTGGGCGGATGAACGCTAGGGAGCGCTAAAGCGCTATTCCGCTTACAGTGGACCTAAACTTTTTGTCAGCGTTTTTGTGAATTGACTAACTTTTATAATTCATAAGCGGATTTGTGCTATTTTTATTTAAAATGCAGTACCGCTAATAACTAATTATCTATCAGTAAAAACCAATAAACTTATTTACAAGCTCTTATGCTGCTTGTTTTACCTTTTTCCCCACCGTAAGAGCAGAGAGGAGGGAGGGTTGGAGGGGGGAGGGAGGGTTGGAGGGGGGAGGGAGCAGAGGGGGGAACAGACTGGATCTACCATGTAGGTAAATGATGCCGTTGCCTGGGGATCCCATCAGCATGAGGCCCCGGCCCCGCCGCGCCCCGGCCAGTCACCTAATTCCTAACATTGATCCTGCTTGTTAATCTACATTTAACATAAAAATAATTATAGTTACGATGAAAACAATCATTAAATAAGCAATTTAAAAAACGGTCGATTTCTTTATCCCCCTACTAAAAATGGACTATTCCATCTCGACAGCTTCCGGGTTAGAGGTGAACTCAGGGGCTAATTCCGTGGCTAGCTGTTTGTGCTGGGTACTTGGATAAATCCTTAGAAAACCCCGCTGTTTCAAGCCAAATTAACGCGGCCGGAGGATTCTATTTTGTGTTCTGTGTATACCACGCGACGGTGAGTCGTTATTTTCATGTATTTTAATTACTTTTCATTAAATCTGTTGAGTACCTATAGACGCTAACTGTGTCTGCCGGTTGGTTGTGGGTTACTAATGGAAATCCTTAGAAAACCCAGCTGTTTCAAGCCAAATTAACGTGGCCGGAGGATTTTATTGTGCGTTTTGTGTCGACCATTCGACGGCGAGTCGTTAGTTTCATGTATTTGGGTTACTGTCATGTATAAATGCCGTGGCGACACACCCGTGTATTTGAGATTTAAACGTGGTTTTAGGGATTAAAAGATCATTCTATTTTTTGTTAATTTCGTGGCCGAATAGAATATATGTACGTAAAGTATTAAATAAATCCTTTGATTTTTGTAATTTCATCCTTTTAGGATCATTTTTGTTACTTTTCAGTTGGCAGTGTAGTGCAAATATTGATAACGCTGCCGGCTATATATAAATATATATATATATATATATATATATATATATATATATATAATATAGAAATATATAAATAGCGGATTAGATTAGCTTCCCCTAATTTTCATAAGACATTTGTGCTTTTGAAATTGTGGACCTAAAAAAATTAATAAGCGTTTTAGAAATTGTGGAACTAATTTTTTAATTAGCGGTGCCCAGCTTTGCTCGGTGGATATTTTTTCTGCTGCCAGAGTGTAATTATATGGCTTTACTTTACAAACTGTTGTCCTGGATGAAACATTTGAGATAAAATTTGATTTTTTATTCGTTGTTTTAGACGGAATCGTCTCGTGTTAGCTTCCGTTTTATTTCCGTGTATATTTTAACAAATAGCTAATAAACCACTCGGCTAATAAACCACTAGCCCTTGTGCTATAATGTCAGCTATAATTTTTAGCAAACAAATAATTTGTTTTTACCGTGTTAATCTTCTTAAAAGCCTTGCTGTTCTCCTGTGGCAGACATTTGCAACAGAGCTAAACACTCGGTCCACATTTCCGGGTTGACTCAGCGGTGGCGCGTCACATCAGTGGTAGATGACGGGTTACGTCGACGGTGACGTAGGTGCGACCTATATTCCGGTGCGACCTGTTTATGGCTTTTTCCAATTTATTGTCAATAAAGGACAATGCGACCTATATTCAGGTGTGACCTATAGTTCAGAAAATACGGTACTGTCTGGTTTGTAGTCAGAAAAAGGCGTAATACAGTTTTAACATTCAAAAATAATTAGCTTTTTTGGACATTGTCAAACACCTGACTTGCGAGCTAGTAGTTCTGCTGATTTGAACCGAACCAACTCGAACCTCAAGGAGAGGGGGTGTCGATCTTTAGGGATGTAACTAAAAAAGGTAAATTATGAATAAACATAGACTTTTTATTTCATTGCGAGAAGAGGTTAGATGTAAAACCAAACCGCCATCTTGAGAAATATTTCAAGATATCCATCTCACAATGTTTACAAATAGGCTATACCAGAGCCATATAAAGTGAGAGTTCCGACACCCTTTGATCTCACCGACAGGCGGTCAATCGTTCCAAACAACGGCTATGGAAACCTTGTGGAGCTGCGCCCTCTGGCGGCGACGGAGCGCTACTGCAGGCAGCTTCAGACTTACCCAGAGCCATGGAACAAATCGCCCCCTCCATGACCCACGTGACTTCCGCATTCCATTCTTACAATGGAACTCTATGGAAGTGTCGCAACTCTCACTTTATATGGCTCTGGGCTATACTACATAATGGCAGCCATCTTGGATTTTGACCAGACATTTTTAGGTGTTTATCCTGCTAAAATTATTCATTTATTAAAGAAATGTTCAGCTCAGACACATATTTGCTATAATTTTTATCAAACAAATAATTGTTTTTAAGTGTTAATCTTCTTAAAAGCTTTGCTGTGCGCTCCTGTGGCAGAAATTTGCTGCAGAGCTAAACACGGTCCACATTTTTACGTAGGTGCGACCTATATTCAGGTGCAACCTATATATGGATTTTTCCAATTCTTTGGCAATATATGGACAATGCAACCTATATTCGGGTGCGACCTATAGTCCGAAAAATACTGTACTTTTTTTTCGTGTGAGCTTGCAGTAGCTTGTATTTCCTGTCACAACATGTCATTGTACACACTCTTACTTGCAACATAGACTAATACCTTGGGCTTAGTGACACAGTGCATAAGGTCAAGTGTGCATTTGTATCAAACATATTTGTTATCTTTAGGCTTGTCTTGTGTTCGTGTTAGTGATGTATTTTAACGCTTTGTGTGGGCGTTAACGTCTTAAATCTGTGCGTTGACAAGAGAAATGTATAGAAACGGTGACAAGCTGTCATTTGTCACATGCTCAATCCACTGTTGCTCTTAAAAACCCTGCTCTTATCGCTTACCTACTCTCACTGCAGAGTTCAAAGGTTGCCATGGCAACCCGAGTCCAACAGAGTGGGGGAGACATTGTGCTCTGCCCCAGAGCCACTGGAGCAAGTGCGCTTGGCAGGTGGGGAGGATTGCGTGCCCTTTGACCCGTCGTGGTTTTACCAAAGGAGAGGAGGAGCGGGGGGTGGGGGA
>JBBPBX010087942.1:0-14599 GCA_038048925.1 Garcialebias charrua
GACAAGTTCATTCATTCATTCATTCATTATTCAACCTTTATTTATACAGGCTAGCCTCGTTGAGTCATGGGGACACATTTACAAGTCTCCAGTCCATCACAGGGACATCCTGGACAGGTCTCCAGTCCATCACAGGGATACCTGGACAGGTCTCCAGTCCATCACAGGTACACAAGGACAAGTCTCCAGTCCATCACAAGGACACATGGACAAGTCTCAAGTCCATCACAGGGACACGTGGACAAGTCTCAGGGACACATTTACAAGTCTCCAGTCCATCACAAGGACACATTTACAAGTCTCCAGTCCATCACAGGGACACATTTACAAGTCACCAGTCCATCAGGGACACGTGGACAAGTCTCCAGTCCATCACAGGGACACCTGGACAAGTCTCCAGTCCATCACAGGGACATGTGGACAAGTCTCCAGTCCATCACAGGGACACATTTACAAGGAAGTCACTTTTTTCTTGGAAGGCTCCCTTTCTGACAGCCTTGAACTAATCAGGATGATCCTGTGTTAGAAGACGTAAAACAAGTTGGTTTGGACCAACGATCCAAGCGGGACGGTGCTCGTTAACAGCGGGATTGAAATAAAGGATCGTGCAGAGATTTTTTCTTCAAAACATACATTTTCCTGGATAAGTTGAAGGTAACGCTCCCATTATGCCGATTCGCCATGCAACAGCGACTCCAACTCAGGAGAAGGCGCCCTCCGCGGCTGCAGAGAACGATCCAGAAGCCTCAGATGAGGAGTCGCCCTCTGCTAATGAAGATCAGGCAGCATCTTCAGCTGCAAGAGGCAAAGATGAGGAGGGGGAGAATTCAGGTGACGCGAATGCGGACAAGAATGAAGACACTACTGAAGAGTGAGTGGAGGGAGAAAAAAAGGATGAGAAAGATGTGAAATGCCCGGACTGCGAGGCTGGCCAGTGCTCAACACACTGCTTTGTTCTCCTTCTAAGGATGAAGGATGGCTACAAGTATGGGAAATCCAAAAGCAAGAAGGTGAAACGGACAATTCCTGCATGGGCTAGTGCCACTGCCAGCAAACGCATTCCTGTTACCAACTATGCAGGCACGTAGTGCAAAGTGGATACTGTAGTATCATTATCGAAGCTATAATTTACTCTCAGGACAAGGTAGGGATTTCATTCCAGTCACTCATGAAATAACTTCATTATTGATTTTATTAATAGTGTTATTATTTATCTCTAAATAAAAAAAAGTGGTCCTCCTTTATTTATATCGTCTGCAGAGACTCGAAGAAACACACCGACCACAGGTTCAGACCCATCGATGAAGCTGCAGCGGAACTCAGAGAGGATCTGCTGAGATCCATGAAACCACTGAAGGAGAAGCAGGAGGTCAAGAAGAAAGTTCAGTCTGAGTTTGATCAGACAGCAGAACATGTGAAGGTCCAGGCTCGACTCACAAAGAGGCAGATTAAGAAGCAGTTTAAGAAGCTTCACCAGTTTCTAACAGAGGAAGAGGAGGCCAGGCTGGCTGCTCTGAGGGAGGAAGAGGAGCAGAAGAGTGGGCTGATTGAGAATATGGAGGCTCTGAGCAGAGAGATGGCAGCTGTTTCAGACACAGTCAGAGCCACAGAGGAGGAGCTGAGAGCTGAAGTGTTATTTATTTTATTAATAGTGTTATTATTTATTTTATTAATAGTGTTCATTCATTATTGATTTTATTAATAGTGTTATTATTTATCTCTAAATAAAAAAAGTGGTCCTCCTTTATTTATATCGTCTGCAGAGACTCGAAGAAACACACCGACCACAGGTTCAGACCCATCGATGAAGCTGCAACGGAACTCAGAGAGGATCTGCTGAAATTAAAATTAGCTGAATGAAAGAAAACTATAAATTTAAAAACTGTGACTAATAATATTGAAGTCATACAGAACAATCCCTGCATTATTTATAAAATTGATATCTATGTCATATACATACACACAAATATACATATATACATGTATATAAGCATATCATATATGCATATTCATATACAGTGTATATACATATATGCATATAAATGTATATATGCATATACATATACTGTACAGATAGACATATACATGTAAATATAACATGTTCAACTGAAATTGTGTACATTTGTGTGTGTGACTGTTTTGTGGTTTTTATGGACATTTTTTGTTAGGACCGTCATACGCTATAAACAGACAAGCAGATTACAGCTCATTACAACTCAGAGAGGGTCTGCTGAGATCCATGAAACCACTGAAGGAGAAGCTGGAGGTCAAGAAGAAAGTTCAGTCTGAGTTTGATCAGACAGCAGAACATGTGAAGGTCCATCCAGGCTCGACTCACAAAGAGGCCGATTAAGAAGCAGTTTAAGAAGCTTCACCAGTTTCTAACAGAGGAAGAGGAGGCCAGGCTGGCTGCTCTGAGGGAGGAAGAGGAGCAGAAGAGTGGGCTGATTGAGAATATGGAGGCTCTGAGCAGAGAGATGGCAGCTGTTTCAGACACAGTCAGAGCCACAGAGGAGGAGCTGAGAGCTGAAGTGTTATTTATTTTATTAATAGTGTTATTATTTATTTTATTAATAGTGTTCATTATTGATTTTATTAATAGTGTTATTATTTATCTCTAAATAAAAAAAAAGTGGTCCTCCTTTATATCGTCTGCAGAGACTCGAAGAAACACACCGACCACAGGTTCAGACCCATCGATGAAGCTGCAGCGGAACTCAGAGGATCTGCTGAGATCCATGAAACCACTGAAGGAGAAGCTGGAGGTCAAGAAGAAAGTTCAGTCTGAGTTTGATCAGACAGCAGAACATGTGAAGGTCCAGGCTCGACTCACAAAGAGGCAGATTAAGAAGCAGTTTAAGAAGCTTCACCAGTTTCTAACAGAGGAAGAGGAGGCCAGGCTGGCTGCTCTGAGGGAGGAAGAGGAGCAGAAGAGTGGGCTGATTGAGAATATGGAGGCTCTGAGCAGAGAGATGGCAGCTCTTTCAGACACAGTCAGAGCCACAGAGGAGGAGCTGAGAGCTGAAGTGAAAAGAAACGTCCATCGTTAAACGGGGGTGGAGGCCTCCGGGTTCAACTGTCCCCCTCTTACAATGCTTTGATTGCTAGTATCACTAAGCCCTCTGTGAATAGCAAATAACCATCAGGGTGCTAAAGATCCATCGTTAGGCTGATGGTCCTCCTTGATCATGTGAGCAGCTGGTTTCGGCTGTCATCAGCCAACTGGTTGATCCACTGTGGGAGGGTGCTATTTATAAGACTGAGCTGAATACAGCAACTCAGACTGAAGAAGTCTTTCGGACGAAAGACGAAACTTTTGCTTCGTTTTGTTTTATTTTTTTGAATGTCCTGAGGACCAGACTTAGCTTTTTTAGATAAAATAAATAAATAAAGTATTTAAAAGTGTTACACAGATTTATACAATATTAATACATAATACAGACGGGTACATACCAGATACTGGTAGCATACTGGTTATATAACCGGTATGTATATTTTGTACCAGGCTATAGTATGAAGTGACATGTTATCCTGTACTTAACTGGTATGTACCTGGTACCTATGCAACGAAAGACTAAACATTTCTACGTTTTGTACCAGGCTATAGTATGAAGTGACATGTTATCCTGTACTTAACTGGTATGTACCTGGTACCTATGCAACGAAAGACTAAACATTTCTACGTTTTGTACCAGGCTATAGTATGAAGTGACATGTTATCCTGTACTTAACTGGTATGTACCTGGTACCTATGCAACGAAAGACTAAACATTTATACGTTTTTGTTTTGTTTTTTAAATGTCCAGAGGCCAGACGTAGATTTTTAGATGCATTAAAAAATCTGTAAGTTTTGTTTCTGTTTTTATCTCTTTTCAGTTATTCCCCGGTTTCTCACAAAGTCTCTTATATTTTGAACTGTTCTTTGAGCCAACATAGGGCCCTCAACCTTCTTACAGTGGTTGCATTAATTCTTTATGGTCAGTTTTCCTTCACTTATGTGATTTCGGAAATTACGCATTACATCAGCTACTTCACCATTTGACCACTTTTTCTTTGCCATTCTTCTGGATCCAAGACTTGCTTGACTTTTTCTCTAGAAAACATGGAGGACACAGAAAAAAAATCATGTATTTAGTATATGGGCAAGTCAAAATTCATCAGAACTTTAAACAAAGTATTTATAAGATTACAGTCCGAGGGAAACTCATAAAAATCAAAATTAAAATTTTATTTTGTTACATGTTTTTCCCATGATGTAAACACATGGATTAGATGTCTTGCTCATGGAGCCCATGCAGCCCCTCAGTAAACCTTAATGTTTTGTGTGCAATATATTAAATTACGATAGGTAAGAGTTACACTGTGGAGTTGAAAAAAACTGCTTACGAGTGCATAAAAATGATCGGAAACGTGTGTCCACATGTTTAGCCAACGAACTGTGGTGAAAAAACACAGAAAAACTCTATTTTTTGCGTTTTTTCCAAAAATTCGCCAGCTCGTAAGTCCGGAACCTCGTAAGTGAGGGCGCTCGTAAGTCAGGGACTACCTGTATATACATATATGCATATACATGTATATATGCATATACTGTACAGATAGACATATACATGTAAATATAACATGTTCAACTGAAATTGTGTGTGTTTTTTGTGTGTGACTGTTTTGTGGTTTTTAAGGACAGTGTTTTATCAGGACAGTTATGAGCTGTAATCTGATTGATTGTCTGATTGTTTATAGCGTATGACTGTCTTAACAAACAACTGTCCATAAAAACCACAATACACTCCCATACACACACAATTGAACATTAAGGTCTATGAATCCACACGCAGCAAGTATATCTGTTTAGGAACACAAGAACTAAAATGTACCTTGGTATTCGTGTTTAAAGGAAGTTGATCGGTCTTCTGGCTACCTGCGATCTCCTGACTCTGGACTTGTTCACATGTCATCTGGAACAGATCATTTATACTTATATTTAGAGGAAATTCTACATTTTGATAATAGCTGCTGTCACATGTAAACCAATAAACATTACATGATTGTTTGTTTTTGGCCAAAGTATCCATCTCACATAAAGGAAAGATGGATGGACAGAGTATTTACAAAACTCCTCTCATGATAGGTGGACTAAGATGAAATTAAAATTAGCTGAATGAAAGAAAACTATAAATTTAAAAACTGTGACTAATAATATTGAAGTCATACTTAACAATCCCTGCATTATTTATATAATTGATATCTATGTCATATACATACACACAAATATACATATATACATGTATATATATACAGGTAACCCCCGACCTACGACCCCATCGACCTGCGAACCACGGGACTTACGAACATATCATATTTAATAAAAATATGAATTAAAAAAAAAAAAAAAAAAAAAATTTTTTTTTTTTTTTTTTTTTGTGTTTAAATGTTCTTAATTTCATGTGTACATCACTTTGTTGCAGCTCTGGTTGTTTTAAAGGCTTTATAAATAATAATTATGATAAAAAAGATCATTTCTGATCATTTTTGAGCAATTTTTGAGCAATTTTGGGAAACAGGAAGTAGGTCTTCAGTTTACACGGTCACAAATTAATGTAGAACACCGGACGCTATTTAAGGTTCAGTCACTGGGGTCTCCGGTCACAAATTAATGTAGAACACCGGCGGACGCCATCTTAGGTTAGCTGCCGAGAGCTGGACGAAGACTGGTGACCAGGATGGCTTCATATGGATTAATTACTAGCTGGAAACGTCTCTGTGAACTTTGTGGATGTCTCAGGCAGGAGCGGATTTATCGCCGATCGTGCCAGGCCGCCGTGCGAACACCTCCAGCCGGCCTGGCTACACCTCCGGCCTGGCTAGCTCCAGAGCTAACACTGGAGCTAACACGGGAGCCGGCCTTTTGAACACTGGTGACCAGGATCGCATCATGTGGATTAATTACTAGCTGGAATAGCTCTGTGGACGTCTCAGGCTGGAGCAGCGGCTGGAGCAGCAGAAGCTGCAGATTGATCGCGCCGCCGCTCCAACACTAGCTCATGGCTTGGCTAGCAGAAGCTAGCCAGCTAGCTAACACAGGCCTGGAGCAGCTGCGGTGGCGCGCTGCTCGGCCCGACAACAATCAACGCATGGCAACCTAAGATGTCGGCTTTGACCATCTCAAAGTAAGAAAATATATTTTTATTTATTCTGTAAATGTGAATAGCAATGTTTAACATTACAGTACACTACTTTACATGCTTAAATGTGTGCGCACGCTCCGTTAGCATGATAAATAAAGGTTGAATGAATGAATGAATGAATAATTTTTTTTTTTAAATATAATTTTCACCCCCTACCTACGAACGGATCGAGCTGCGAACCGTTCTCAGGTCCCGATCTCGTTCGTAACACGGGGGTTCCCTGTATCATAAATGCATATTCATGTACTGTACAGTGTATATACATATATGCATATACATGTATATATATGCATATACTGTACAGATAGACATATACATGTAAATATAACATGTTCTACTAAAATTGTGTGTGTTTGTGTGTGTGACTGTTTTGTGGTTTTAATGGACAGTGGTTTGTTAGGACAGCAATACGCTATAATCAGACAATCAGATAACAGCTCATTACTGTCCTGACAAAACACTGTCCTTAGAAACCACAAAACAGTCACACACACAAACACACACAATTTGAGTTGAACATGTTATATTTACATGCCTATTACATGTATATATAAGTGCATATATACATGTATATGTAAGTGCATATATACATGTATATGTAAGTGCATATATACATGTACTGTATATGCAAATGCATTTAAACATGTAAATGCATATATGTATATATACAAGAATATGCATATATGTACATATGCATAAACATATAGATGTATATATGCATAAACATATACATGTATATATATGCATATACATATAATGTACAGATAGACATATACATGTAAATATAACATGTTCAACTGAAGTTGTGTATGTTTGTGTGTGTGACTGTTTTGTGGTTTTTAAGGACAGTGTTTTGTCAGGACAGTAATGAGCTGTTATCTGATTGATTGTCTGATTGTTTATAGCGTATGACTGTCCAAACAAACAACTGTCCATAAAAACCACAATACACTCCTATACACACATAATTGAACATTAAGGTTGATGAAACCACACGTAGCAAGTAATTCTGTTTAGGAACACAAGAACTAAAATGTACCTTGGTATTCGTGTTTAAAGGAAGTTGATCGTGCTTCTGGCTACCTGCGATCTCCTGACTCTGGACGTGTTCACATGACATCTGTAACAGATCAGTTATACTTATATTTAGAGGAAATTCTACATTTTGATGATAGCTGCTGTCACATGTAAACCAATAAACATTACATGATTGTTTTTGGCCAAAGTATCCATCTCACATAAAGGAAAGATGGATGGACAGAGTATTTACAAAACTCCTCTCATGATAGGTGGACTAAGATGAAATTAAAATTAGCTGAATGAAAGAAAACTATAAATTTAAAAACTGTGACTAATAATATTGAAGTCATACTTAACAATCCCTGCATTATTTATATAATTGATATCTATGTCATATACATACACACAAATATACATATATACATGTATATAAGCATATCATAAATGCATATTCATGTACTGTACAGTGTATATACATATATGCATATACATGTATATATATGCATATACTGTACAGATAGACATATACATGTAAATATAACATGTTCTACTAAAATTGTGTGTGTTTGTGTGTGTGACTGTTTTGTGGTTTTAATGGACAGTGGTTTGTTAGGACAGCAATACGCTATAATCAGACACTCAGATAACAGCTCATTACTGTCCTGACAAAACACTGTCCTTAGAAACCACAAAACAGTCACACACACAAACACACACAATTTCAGTTGAACATGTTATATTTACATGCCTATTACACGTATATGTAAGTGCCTATTTACATGTATATGTAAGTGCCTATATACATGTATATGTAAGTGCATATATACATGAATATGTAAGTGCATATATACATGAATATGTAAGTGCATATATACATGAATATGTAAGTGCATATATACATGTAAATGCAAATGCATATAAAAATGTAAATGCATATATGTATATATACATGAATATGCATATATGTACATATGCATATACATGTATATATATGCATATACATATACTGTACAGATAGACATATACATGTAAATATAACATGTTCTACTAAAATTGTGTGTGTTTGTGTGTGTGACTGTTTTGTGGTTTTAATGGACAGTGGTTTGTTAGGACAGCAATACGCTATAATCAGACAATCAGATAACAGCTCATTACTGTCCTGACAAAACACTGTCCTTAGAAACCACAAAACAGTCACACACACAAACACACACAATTTCAGTTGAACATGTTATATTTACATGCCTATTACACGTATATGTAAGTGCCTATTTACATGTAAATGTAAGTGCCTATATACATGTATATGTAAGTGCATATATACATGAATATGTAAGTGCATATATACATGAATATGTAAGTGCATATATACATGTAAATGCAAATGCATATAAAAATGTAAATGCATATATGTATATATATACATGAATATACATATATGTACATATGCATATACATGGATATATATGCATATACTGTACAGATAGACATATACATGTAAATATAACATGTTCTACTAAAATTGTGTGTGTTTGTGTGTGTGACTGTTTTGTGGTTTTAATGGACAGTGGTTTGTTAGGACAGCAATACGCTATAATCAGACACTCAGATAACAGCTCATTACTGTCCTGACAAAACACTGTCCTTAGAAACCACAAAACAGTCACACACAAAAACACACACAATTTGAGTTGAACATGTTATATTTACATGCCTATTACATGTATATATAAGTGCATATATACATGTATATGTAAGTGCATATATACATGTATATGTAAGTGCATATATACATGTACTGTATATGCAAATGCATTTAAACATGTAAATGCATATATGTATATATACAAGAATATGCATATATGTACATATGCATAAACATATAGATGTATATATGCATAAACATATACATGTATATATATGCATATACATATAATGTACAGATAGACATATACATGTAAATATAACATGTTCAACTGAAGTTGTGTATGTTTGTGTGTGTGACTGTTTTGTGGTTTTTAAGGACAGTGTTTTGTCAGGACAGTAATGAGCTGTTATCTGATTGATTGTCTGATTGTTTATAGCGTATGACTGTCCAAACAAACAACTGTCCATAAAAACCACAATACACTCCTATACACACATAATTGAACATTAAGGTTGATGAAACCACACGTAGCAAGTAATTCTGTTTAGGAACACAAGAACTAAAATGTACCTTGGTATTCGTGTTTAAAGGAAGTTGATCGTGCTTCTGGCTACCTGCGATCTCCTGACTCTGGACGTGTTCACATGACATCTGTAACAGATCAGTTATACTTATATTTAGAGGAAATTCTACATTTTGATGATAGCTGCTGTCACATGTAAACCAATAAACATTACATGATTGTTTGTTTTTGGCCAAAGTATCCATCTCACATAAAGGAAAGATGGATGGACAGAGTATTTACAAAACTCCTCTCATGATAGGTGGACTAAGATGAAATTAAAATTAGCTGAATGAAAGAAAACTATAAATTTAAAAACTGTGACTAATAATATTGAAGTCATACTTAACAATCCCTGCATTATTTATATAATTGATATCTATGTCATATACATACACACAAATATACATATATACATGTATATAAGCATATCATAAATGCATATTCATGTACTGTACAGTGTATATACATATATGCATATACATGTATATATATGCATATACTGTACAGATAGACATATACATGTAAATATAACATGTTCTACTAAAATTGTGTGTGTTTGTGTGTGTGACTGTTTTGTGGTTTTAATGGACAGTGGTTTGTTAGGACAGCAATACGCTATAATCAGACACTCAGATAACAGCTCATTACTGTCCTGACAAAACACTGTCCTTAGAAACCACAAAACAGTCACACACACAAACACACACAATTTCAGTTGAACATGTTATATTTACATGCCTATTACACGTATATGTAAGTGCCTATTTACATGTATATGTAAGTGCCTATATACATGTATATGTAAGTGCATATATACATGAATATGTAAGTGCATATATACATGAATATGTAAGTGCATATATACATGAATATGTAAGTGCATATATACATGTAAATGCAAATGCATATAAAAATGTAAATGCATATATGTATATATACATGAATATGCTTATATGTACATATGCATATACATGTATATATATGCATATACATATACTGTACAGATAGACATATACATGTAAATATAACATGTTCTACTAAAATTGTGTGTGTTTGTGTGTGTGACTGTTTTGTGGTTTTAATGGACAGTGGTTTGTTAGGACAGCAATACGCTATAATCAGACACTCAGATAACAGCTCATTACTGTCCTGACAAAACACTGTCCTTAGAAACCACAAAACAGTCACACACACAAACACACACAATTTCAGTTGAACATGTTATATTTACATGCCTATTACACGTATATGTAAGTGCCTATTTACATGTATATGTAAGTGCCTATATACATGTATATGTAAGTGCATATATACATGAATATGTAAGTGCATATATACATGAATATGTAAGTGCATATATACATGTAAATGCAAATGCATATAAAAATGTAAATGCATATATGTATATATACATGAATATGCATATATGTACATATGCATATACATGTATATATATGCATATACATATACTGTACAGATAGACATATACATGTAAATATAACATGTTCTACTAAAATTGTGTGTGTTTGTGTGTGTGACTGTTTTGTGGTTTTAATGGACAGTGGTTTGTTAGGACAGCAATACGCTATAATCAGACAATCAGATAACAGCTCATTACTGTCCTGACAAAACACTGTCCTTAGAAACCACAAAACAGTCACACACACAAACACACACAATTTCAGTTGAACATGTTATATTTACATGCCTATTACATGTATATGTAAGTGCCTATTTACATGTAAATGTAAGTGCCTATATACATGTATATGTAAGTGCATATATACATGAATATGTAAGTGCATATATACATGAATATGTAAGTGCATATATACATGTACAGGTAGTCCCCGACTTACGAGCGCTCTGACTTACGAGGTCCCGGACTTAAGAGCATGCATCTCATTAAAAAAAAAAAAAAAAAAAAAAAAAAAATTTTTTTTTTTTTTATTTTTTTTTTTTTTATAAATGAATACATGTACAGTACTGGACAGTCACCAAGCACTTAGCCTATCCTAACACAGTTTTTAAAGATGAAGGAATAAGTTGAATTGTCTCCCTTTCACATAAAGGGAGCAAGCTCCCTATGGAGCCTGCAGGGAGGAGGGAGACAATTCAACTGACTCCTTCATCTTTAAAAACTGTGTTAGGATAGGCTAAGTGCTTGGTGACTGTACAGTACTGTACATTTATCTATTTATAAATAAAAAACAATAAAAAATAAAAATACTGTATATACTGTATATTTTTAATAAATAGATAAATGTACAGTACTGTACAGTCACCAAGCACTTAGCCTATCCTAACACAGTTTTTAAAGATGAAGGAGTCAGTTTAATTGTCTCCCTCCTCCCTGCAGGCTCCATAGGGAGCTTGCTCCCTTTATGTGAAAGGGAGACAATTCAACTTATTCCTTCATCTTTAAAAACTGTGTTAGGATAGGCTAAGTGCTTGGTGACTGTCCAGTACTGTACATGTATTCATTTATAAAAAATAAAAAAAAAAGTAAAAAAAAAAAAAAAAAATTTTTTTTTTTTTTTTTTTACTATGTGTTCCTACTTACGAATTTTTGACTTACGAGCGCCCCCTAGTGACGGAACTCGCTCGTAAGTCGGGGACTACCTGTATGTATAATGCATATAAAAATGTAAATGCATATATGTATATATACATGAATATGCATATATGTACATATGCATATACATGTATATATATGCATATACTGTACAGATAGACATATACATGTAAATATAACATGTTCTACTAAAATTGTGTGTGTTTGTGTGTGTGACTGTTTTGTGGTTTTAATGGACAGTGGTTTGTTAGGACAGCAATACGCTATAATCAGACACTCAGATAACAGCTCATTACTGTCCTGACAAAACACTGTCCTTAGAAACCACAAAACAGTCACACACACAAACACACACAATTTGAGTTGAACATGTTATATTTACATGCCTATTACATGTATATATAAGTGCATATATACATGTATATGTAAGTGCATATATACATGTATATGTAAGTGCATATATACATGTACTGTATATGCAAATGCATTTAAACATGTAAATGCATATATGTATATATACAAGAATATGCAT
Organism: Garcialebias charrua; assembly: GCA_038048925.1. Lineage (NCBI taxonomy): Eukaryota > Metazoa > Chordata > Actinopteri > Cyprinodontiformes > Rivulidae > Garcialebias > Garcialebias charrua. The sequence goes on from JBBPBX010087942.1 coordinate 12,523, forward strand.
ATATGTACATATGCATAAACATATAGATGTATATATGCATAAACATATACATGTATATATATGCATATACATATAATGTACAGATAGACATATACATGTAAATATAACATGTTCAACTGAAGTTGTGTATGTTTGTGTGTGTGACTGTTTTGTGGTTTTTAAGGACAGTGTTTTGTCAGGACAGTAATGAGCTGTTATCTGATTGATTGTCTGATTGTTTATAGCGTTTGACTGTCCAAACAAACAACTGTCCATAAAAACCACAATACACTCCTATACACACATAATTGAACATTAAGGTTGATGAAACCACACGTAGCAAGTAATTCAGTTTAGGAACACAAGAACTAAAATGTACCTTGGTATTCGTGTTTAAAGGAAGTTGATCGTGCTTCTGGCTACCTGTGATCTCCTGACTCTGGACGTGTTCACATGACATCTGTAACAGATCAGTTATACTTATATTTAGAGGAAATTCTACATTTTGATGATAGCTGCTGTCACATGTAAACCAATAAACATTACATGATTGTTTGTTTTTGGCCAAAGTATCCATCTCACATAAAGGAAAGATGGATGGACAGAGTATTTACAAAACTCCTCTCATGATAGGTGGACTAAGATGAAATTAAAATTAGCTGAATGAAAGAAAACTATAAATTTAAAAACTGTGACTAATAATATTGAAGTCATACTTAACAATCCCTGCATTATTTATATAATTGATATATATGTCATATACATACACACAAATATACATATATACATGTATATAAGCATATCATAAATGCATATTCATGTACTGTACAGTGTATATACATATATGCATATACATGTATATATATGCATATACTGTACAGATAGACATATACATGTAAATATAACATGTTCTACTAAAATTGTGTGTGTTTGTGTGTGTGACTGTTTTGTGGTTTTAATGGACAGTGGTTTGTTAGGACAGCAATACGCTATAATCAGACACTCAGATAACAGCTCATTACTGTCCTGACAAAACACTGTCCTTAGAAACCACAAAACAGTCACACACACAAACACACACAATTTCAGTTGAACATGTTATATTTACATGCCTATTACACGTATATGTAAGTGCCTATTTACATGTATATGTAAGTGCCTATATACATGTATATGTAAGTGCATATATACATGAATATGTAAGTGCATATATACATGAATATGTAAGTGCATATATACATGAATATGTAAGTGCATATATACATGAATATGTAAGTGCATATATACATGTAAATGCAAATGCATATAAAAATGTAAATGCATATATGTATATATACATGAATATGCATATATGTACATATGCATATACATGTATATACAAGCCCAAAACCAGAAAAGTTGGCACGTTGTGCAAATCGCAAATAAAAACAGAATACAATGACTTGCAAATCTTTTTCAACCCATATTCAACTGAATAGAATGCAAAGACAATATATTTAATGTTCGAACGGAGAAACTTTATTTTGTTTTGCAAATAACCATTAACTTAGAATTCAATGGCAGCAACACATTGCAAAAAAGTTGGCACAGGGACATATTTACCACTGTGTTACATCGCCTTTCCTTTTAACAACACTCAGTAAACGTTTGGGAACTGAGGAGACCAATTTTTGAAGCTTTTCAGGTGGAATTCTTCCCCATTCTTGCTTGATGTACAGCTTAAGTTGTTCAACAGTCCGGGGTCTCCGTTGTCGTATTTTACGTTTCATAATGCGCCACACATTTTCAATGGGGGACAGGTCTGGACTGCAGGCAGGCCAGGGGAGGACCCGCACTCTTTTGCTACGAAGCCACGCTGTTGTAACACGTGCAGAATGTGGCTTGGCATTGTCTTGCTGAAATAAGCTGGGGCGTCCATGAAAAAGACGTCGCTTGGATGGCAGCATATGTTGCTCCAAAACCTGTATGTACCTTTCAGCATTAATGGTGCCTTCACAGATGTGTAAGTTACCCATGCCTTGGGCACTAATGCACCCCCATACCATCACAGATGCTGGCTTTTGAACTTTGCGCCTATAACAGTCCTGATGGTTCTTTT
>JBBPBX010087944.1:0-14599 GCA_038048925.1 Garcialebias charrua
CATGCTTTACGTTGTTAAACTCGAGAGCAACAGAGCCGCAGGCGCATGAAGCCGGCCGGTGTCTCAACAAGGAGAAAACAGCTGCACAGGCAGCCCAAGAAGAATAACTTTTACCAAAAAGAGGGGGAAGCTCACCTTGTTAGCTTCCATTATTTCGCTCCGCTGAAACTCGGAGACAAAATGGGTCCAGAGGACACGAACCCAGAGTCCAACCGAGTCCGAACTCGGGTCCAGTTAACCAATACAAAACAGACCAGAGACACAACAGAACCGCAATCAAACGCAACGTTTTCTCTTTTCTGTTTCTTGCTTTGTTTACTCAAACTTCAGAGCGGATTTCTTCTTCGTGAGTTTAATTAGCAGCTGTTGTTCTACCGCCACCTGCAGGAAAAATTTGGACCAAAGTAGAAAAGGAGTTGTTTGTTTGTTTGTTAGTTTATTCATTTTATAATATGAAATACAACAATTAACGTATTCATAATAGAAAAAAATAAATAAAAATAAAATGAAAGGTAGCAGATGAAAAATAAATCTTATTAAATCTGCTCCTTATTCATCTAATAACAGTTCAAACAATATTTTCTATAATAACAAAATAAGTAAATAACTCAGTCAATTTTCAATTCACATATATCACACATTAAATTAGATTCATTTATTTTTTTTAGCAATTCATTTTTTACCAGTTTCTTAAATACAAGGAATGATTTGGCTTCCTTAACATTTGTCATTTGGCATTAAGTCATTCCATAATCGTACTCCTTGAATTAAGGTAGATCTTAGGTAGATCTAGTTTCTACTTTGGTCCAAATTTCCTTGTTCGTTTTGTTCACATTCTTATAATTGTAACTATCTGTAGTAAAATAATAAAATAAAAAAACTTTGGTCCAAATTTTTCCTGTACACACATACACACATCGTGTTGTATATATCGTGATATATATCGTTATCGTGATATAAAAAAGTCCATATCGTGATATATGATTTTTTCCATATCGCCCAGCCCTAGTATGTACTGATAGATAAATATGTTCAACAGTCTTTTCTATGTATGCATTTTCATGTCGTAATTCTAATGATTGCTTGTGTTATGATTTTATCAGAATGGGATAGCGACTTGGCAGCCATTCTCCTGCTGGTTCATCTATTGCCTCCAACCCCCAAAGGGAAGAAACGTGTAAAAATTAGTGCAACTGAGGCAGCTCATCGTGTTGTGAAGTTCATGAAGTTCATGAAGGTATGTTTTTCACATGCATTATTGCGCTTCACTTACAGTAAATTGATCTCAGTTTTACAAGACTGTATAATGTAAAGTCATTATTTGTTTTTATTTGTATTATAAATTTATAGTTAATTTTGGAGGGGATGGGAGGGATCAAGGTAAATTTTATGACGAAATGGGAAAAAAATTGGTTATGGGAACATAATGTCACAAAGAATTGTATGAGCCTATTAGAACTGATCTTTTCACTGAAGCTCACAAGAGTTTCCTTGCAAGTCACAAGTCACATCCACTTTTGTGGCATGGTCACAGCTAAAGGAAGGTGGAAAGTGTTCTTAATTTGTTGCTTGTGAGGGTCTAAAACCATTATTTCTAATGTGCTGTCTCTCAATCTTAGGTGGGGACAAGCATGGCGACATTCCTTGGCAAAGTTGGATCTGCACAGCCCTTCCTCCTCTGCGTTGGAGAAAAGAAGAGCAGTACAGGGAACCCCCGACCTACGAACGAGTTTGGGACCTAAGAACCGTTCGCAGCTCGATCCGTTCGTAGGTAGGGGGTGAAAATTATATTAAAAAAAAAAATTATTCATTCATTCATTCATTCAACCCTTATTTATCATGCTAACGGAGCGTGCGCACATTTAATCATGTACAGTAGTGTACTGTAATGTTAAACATTGCTATTCACATTTACAGAATAAATAAAAATATATTTTCTTACTTTGAGATGGTCAAAGCCGACATCTTAGGTTGCCATGCGTTGATTGTTTTCGGGCCGAGCAGCGCGGGCCACCGCAGCTGCTCCAGGCCTGTGTTAGCTAGCTGGCTAGCTTCTGCTAGCCAAGCCATGAGCTAGTGTTGGAGCGGCGGCGCGATCAATCTGCAGCTCCTGCTCCAGCCGCTGCTCCAGCCTGAGACGTCCACAGAGCTATTCCAGCTAGTAATTAATCCACATGATGCGATCCTGGTCACCAGTGTTCAAAAGGCCGGCTCCCGTGTTAGCTCCAGTGTTAGCTCTGGAGCTAGCCAGGCCGGAGGTGTAGCCAGGCCGGCCGGAGGTGTTCGCACGGCGGCCTGGCACGATCGGCGATAAATCCGCTGCCTGAGACATCCACAAAGTTCACAGAGACGTTTCCAGCTAGTAATTAATCCATATGAAGCCATCCTGGTCACCAGTCTTCGTCCAGCTCTCGGCAGCTAACCTAAGATGGCGTCCGGTCCGGTGTTCTACATTAATTTGTGACCGGAGACCCCAGTGACTGAACCTTAAATAGCGTCCGGTGTTCTACATTAATTTGTGACCGTGTAAACTGAAGACCTACTTCCTGTTTCCCAAAATTGCTCAAAAATTGCTCAAAAATGATCAGAAATGATCTTTTTTATCATAATTATTATTTATAAAGCCTTTAAAACAACCAGAGCTGCAACAAAGTGATGTACACATGAAATTAAGAACATTTAAACACAAAAAAAAAAAAAAAAAATTTTTTTTTTTTTTTAATTCATATTTTTATTAAATATGATATGTTCGTAAGTCCCGTGGTTCGCAGGTCGATGGGGTCGTAGGTCGGGGGTTACCTGTATTCAAAAGTTCTACATCATCCTGGATCAGAAGCCCATTCCTTGTGTGGTACAGACTGCAGTGGCTGCCTTCGATGAACTTTTTAAGGCGCATTTTGTGTTTGCTGTGTCCTACGATGCAACCCTACTCAACTTCTACAAATTCATCCAAACAACAGTTTATGGGATTGATGCGGCAGCAACAAAGGAGAGCCCCAGAGTCAAGGAAATCAGAGTGAGCATTAACAACATTTAAATATGCCAACATGTTTCATTTGTAAGGTTCAGCACAGACATTCTTCAACTCTTTTTCAGCATTTGAAATTTAGTCATGCTTTGTATCCAGGCCACAAATTGCGTTTGAAATGTGAGGAACATAGCTGTTCATCAGTTTTTTTACACGTATTCTGGGTTCAAGAAGCACTTGGTGAAAGCACATGGAGACACTATTGCCATAGACTCTGTTCATGTGGACAATGTTGGAACAGATGGTGTTGAGACCCATGATGTTTGTGCCGATGACCCGTTGAGTACTACTTCTGTTCGTCAAGAAAGTCTTCCTAAAAAGTGGCAGTTAATGGACATGTGTAGCTCTGTTGCCCAAGTTCAAGCAGCTGGAGTTTCTGAAAATATTGTGCAGTCTTTAACTTGTTCAATGGAAGAGGTTGTTAATTATGTTCATATTCAAGCACAGGATGCTGTTCTTGCATGTTTTTCATCTGAAGTGAATGAGCAAACCTTAAACAAAGTCAAATAATGTGTTGAGAACATGAAAAATCTATTCACACACCTTAACACTGAAACAAAGAGGCAAAGGTATATATATATTTTTTTTATGGAAAATTGTTGAACCAATAGAGCATGTTCTTGGAGTGTGTTATGATACACATTTGCATAAAACAACAGGTGTTTACAGTCAAATTCCTGTTAATGACAAATTTATGTACAGTATGTACCTATTTTAGGAACTGTTGAGTCATTGTTTACTAACGAACTAGTACTTGCTTTCAACAAGTAAAGAGCCATAAAGATGGGATCTATAGAGACATCAGTGATGGTTCTTATTCCAGAAATCACTCATTATTTTCAGAGCAAGAACATGATCTCCCAATAAATACTGTACAGTTGTATTACGATGATTTTGAAATGGCAAATCCACTGGGACCCAAAAGGGGTTCACATAAACTTGGCTGTATTTATTTTATTTGTGACTGCTAAAGTCATTTAGAGTGTTTAGATGATCATCTGAATGCTTTCAGAATAGATGGTGGATGATGTGTTTGCTATTATTTGTGTCGCTAATCTGATATACTGTATTATCAGCCTTATGACAGGCAATTTTCGGCTGATAATGATGAAAGAAACATATTGTGCCCCGCTACTGTTTTATATGAGCTGAGCATCGAAGGTCTGTAATACTGAAATGGGTTTAATAAAAGTTGAACTTTCCATTTCTGAGTATTTTTTTTTAGAAATTTTTTTCCCATTGGATTTGGTTGATGTTGACACCTTGTGGTGTCAATCATTTACCTTTTCAACACCGCATTATGTTTATGATTAACACTGTTCAGTGTTAATCATAAACATAATGCGGTGTTGAAAAGGTAAATTATTGACACCTTGTGGTGTCAGTCGTTTACTTTTTCAACACCGCATTATGTTTATGATTAACACTGAACAGTGTTACTTTTAACATTATATTTTAACACTAACACTGTTGCAATGTTAATGTGACACTAGCTATTGTTGAATATTAACAATGTCTGGTGTTAATTTAACAAAAAATGGGTGTTAAACTTTTAACACTTTCGAAAGTGTTACTTTAACACCAGCTGACTTGGACACATATAGACACTTTTCCGGTGTTAAAATTAACACTGAGGGTGTTAATTCAACACTTGCATTTTTACTGTGTACAGTATAATTTGTTGTATGTTTCATTTATGCTCAAAAAATCTTAAGCTTAATTGTATTTAGGCTAGTTGTTTTAGGAAACTACACCTGCACTTTAAAAATGATCTGTTATTTAGATTGAAAAGTCTGCACAAAATATAGATAAAAAAAACACCACAAAAACTAAAGTGCAGGTGTAGTTTTACTTGGAGACTAAATACTTAACTAAATAAAGTAATTTCAGTCAAATTAGCCCTTGTTGTTTTTTAAAATTTTATATAATACTGCAAAGCAACATGTTAAGTTAATTTTGTCAAATAAATACTTTTTTTTTTTTTGGGTTATATCACGAAATTTATCGTTATCGTGATATACTCTGAAATATCACGATATAATTTTTGAGCCCTATCGCCCACCCCTATACTCCCCTGTATTTTTCCACTGACTGCTCGCTGCTTCTGCTGTCAAGCTCCTGCTTCTGCCGTCAAAACCGGAAGTAAACCCGGAACTTGGCTTTTCAAAATAAATTTTCAAGACATTTTTATTTTTTTTAAATGGGAGATGCGTCGTAACTACGAAACGTCGTAACTCGAGACCGTCGAAACCCGAGGACTACCTGTATTAGAGTACAGGTAGTCCCCGATTTACGAGCGAGATCCGTTACAACGAGGCGCTCGTAAACCGGAAATCTCGTAATTTGGAACGGCCGCCATTTCTCTCGTAAATCCGGAATTTCGCTCGTAAATTGGAACGGTTTTCGCTAGCGCGACTACAAACACTCTATTTTCATCCAAAAACTGCTTATGAGTGCATAAAAATGATCGGAAACGTGTGTCCATATGCTTAGCTAACTAACTGTGGTGAAAAAACACATGAAAACTCAGTATTTTTTTCGTTTTTTCCAAAAATTCGCAGCTCGTAAGTCTGGAACCTCGCAGATCAGAGCGCTCGTAAATCGGGGACTACCTGTATAAGAGTTATAAATTTTATGTCAGTGTAATAAAGACTTCTGGATGCTTACTTAATGTGGACTTTTGTTGTTATTCTCTCAGAGATCAACATTTTCAAACCTCATCAAAGTACCACGGCCTGAACCTGAAAGCGGCTCGACAGACGTTTAAGAAACTGGTGACGAACGTCAACGTTTGGGATGAGGTGTGCAACTCAGGCTTGGACTAAATGAGAATAGCCGTGGAACCAGAAATTAGCCACATCCCCTCGTTTTATTTTGGCTTGTTTAAACCAACAGGCCGAGGCTGCTGTTCTGCACCTGCTGCCTCTTCTTGATAGGAATGCCGTTGGCGTGGAGAGTCTGAGGGTCTTCCTGCTGCTGAACGAGCTTCTGCACGTCCTCCAGAAACACACCAAGCAACGAAACACGAAACTCGCCGAGGCGCTCGCTGCTGCTGTAACGAGCCTGTCGCTTCAAAGCCTCCAGGTTTTAGGTTTGTTCTTATTTTTAAAACACCTGCTCCGTAAAGTTTCAATAATCTGACCTGTACATATAGAAAACCGTTCTTGTGATTTTCCTCAGGGAACTGGTGGTCTTCGCTGTCGCCCTCCAGCATGGGGAGGTTGATCAAGGTGTGGAAACAGGCGCTCTCTGTGATCTTTACGTTTGATCCAGTTCCTCGCAGTTCTGGAGTCAGAAACCTGCTTCTAGTCCTTCAGTACATGTACAACGTCAGTACTACAACCACAAATAAGAACTCCAGGTCAGATTGTTTTGATTTTGATCCAGTAAAGGCCTTTATGAATGTTTTATTGACAGGTAAACAGCAGGGTTTCAGAGTCTCGGAGGCTGCCGGAAAGCGATTTTTATTTGTCCATGAGTAAAACATTTCTTTCTGATGACCTGCAGCTCTGGCGTTTACGTTCCCAACACAGGGTAAACTGCTAAATTATACCATTCTAATATCTTTTTCTGTACATGTGATGTTCCAATTGATTAAAGACTCAGATATAATTTTTTCTCATGTTTTAGTTTGTGCGAGCCGAGCCGCTTGTTCTTTGCAAGTTTCCGATGGTGATGGATCTGCAAACAAAGACATGGGTTTTTGATATGAACACTGAGCTCACCCGGGTAACTGCAGCTTCATCACAACTTTTGAACACAATACTGTACTATGATTTTCATTCAACATTTACTTTTTTATGTAGAGTCCACCCCTCACAGGAACTTAAAGTTCAGTTCACACTCAAGATAACTGAATAAACTATTACCAGCACAAACTAGTTTAAGTTAATTCATCTTTTAAAACAATTTGTTGTCAGTAATTAACATCATGCATCACTTGGCATATTGAATGCATCATCTTAGGGAGCAGTTCAGCTTTTTATACGCCCCTCAAAAGGCATAAGTTTAAAGATGTATAGTCTATATAAAGCATAGTCTTTAACTTTAAACTTTCTCTTGTTCTGCTCATAACTTCTCAAGATAATTTAAAAGAACTTCACACACACATGCATCTTCACTAGACAGAGTGTCCGTGCACTTTTCATCACCCCAGCTTCATTCTCTGTTCAAATATTTCTTTGGTGTTAGAAAGCATCAAAATTATAATATTTTAACATTTTTAAATATTTGGTCAGAGAGAATATGGCAGAATTTTGAACAAAAATATATAATTAGTTCTTAATGCCTCCTGATTTACAGCAGCTTTTCAGTCCTAAATGTTATTTAACTTCTCCAGAAGGAGCGGCACTCAGTTCAAGTTCAAAAACAAACAGCTTTGTTAGTTCACCAAAAATATGAAAAGTGAAACCTGTAATCAGTCACGTTTCATGTTTTTATCTTCAGTTCAGTTCTGTTTTTAATTATCACCCGCCGGAGAAGGCAAACTGATGACATTATTTTACAAAGTAGTGCATCTAAAACCTTTAAACACATTTTAATGCAACTTGCAGAAAGTAACCATCTGGCGTACCGCTGCAAGGACTTAAAGATGGCCGCCACAGCAAAGCGATCTTAACAAACACCAAAAATGGCTTGGATAAATTAGTTTCTGCAGCGCCTTCAGCTGCTGCAAAAGGCTTTTTGTGTGTGTGTGTGTGTGTGTGTGTTTACTGCACATGCCTTCTGTGTCCTAAACTTATCTGTAATTCCTTGTTACAGCGAGAGATCCTGGTGCCTCTCTTTCAGCAAATCATGCTACAACTGTTGTGGGATTTGGGATTGTGTTTCATAACTAGGCCTGGATTATTGGAGTTGAACCTGAAGAGAGTATCAGTGTTGAAAGACACTTTTGAACAGCTGGCCGCTGCTCATCAAAAAGACTACCAGGGCTTACTCGTGGTAAACAAACCTTCATGTTTTAGGTTTTACTGTCATGGAGCATTTAAACACTCATAAATGTAAGTTGTGTACATTTCTGCATGTATTGATAACTTATGTATCTGCAGTTAGGCTTGGGCGATATGGGCTTTAGCTAATATTTAGATATTTCTGGTCATATCATGATACACAATAAATATTGTGATATTTTATAACATCTAAATTACTCTGTACATGTAAAGTAGTCCTGTATGGTGTCAAATATTCAAATAGATACGGTTAAAAATTTCAGGAAAATGCAAAATCAGTAATTAGTAACATTTACTTGAGCTCTTTTTTGTTACAGGTCAATTTTGATTGCAACTTTACTAACGATCCTGTCTACCTGAAAGATTTTTTTCATGAAGTCTTTCATGAGATGTTGTCGTCTGAGTCTGAGATGTTCATGTTCAATGACTCAGAGACGCTGGCATGGTTCTCCTCTAGGGTAAGTTTTTTTAAAAATTATTTACAGTAAACGTTTGTGGGATCGACTGAATTCACAGCCTTTCTGGTTATAATTGAGACTAAACTCAAATATTTTTATTTGTCCATACAAACGGTATCAGACTGCACAGGAGGACCAGCGTTTGTACCTGTTTGGAGTTCTGTGTGGACTGGCTTTGTACAACCAGGCCATCGTTTTCTTACCCTTCCCACTGGTCCTTTTCAAGAAGCTCCTTGGAGTGAAGCCGTCCCTGGAGGACTTGAAAGAGTTCGACCAAAGTGTTGGCAAGTAAGAAAAAATGTTTCAACATTAAAACAATTATAGTTTTAGGTTCCAACATGTTAGATAAATGTGTTCCGTTTTTATTTATTTATTTATTCATTTTTATTGTTGTTTTCTTTAAGGAGTCTGCAGTACATTCTGGACTACCCAGATGACGACCTTGTGGACCTAGACATGTACTTTACTGTAGGTTCTTTATAGTTGCTCCAGTTCTTTGATATTGGCATGTTGGAATCGTTGCCAAAACAATAAAACCAGCATTTTTTTTCTTCACAGATCAGCTGGGAAGCCACAGATGTGGATCTTGATCCTGGACATCCCAACAAGCAAGTTACGAGCGAAAACAAGTAATAACCAAACAACATCTTGTAGCTTGACACACTTTGCTAGAGTTTGTTTTGTAAGTTTAGTTCTTAAAAAATACTAAATATGACACAATCTGACAGTGTAGTGGACCAGACCCTGGTCTCTCTGAGACTGTAGTGGATATACCTTATCACTGAATCTCTCAGTGAGATACCTTTTCACTGATCCTCTCAGTGAAACAGAAATCAACACAGTTTATTCCATTTAGTTTGAATCTAAGAACAGAATCACTCACAAGAGACTCTTTTTACTCTTTAAATTTGTTCTAATTCAAATATATCAAAAGAATAACCTTCTGTCATTTTTATGATCATTTGTTATTTGCATGAGCAGTGTATTTTTCAATATGTGAAGGATCATGTGTCAATATGCTGGTCTATGCTGCACTATGATGGTGAATCAAACTCTGTCTTAATCAAGAACTATGGCTAAGTTCAAGTACAGTACATGTCAGAATAATCTGTTAGTATTTGCTTAAAATTTTTACAGACAGCTTAAGCAAGTCGTAGACATAAGCTGGCGTTCGGTCTCCTCTTCATTCCAAAACACCTTTCTCTGTCTTTCAAAACAGTCCTTCACTCTTTATTTTTTCAAGTGAACTCTTTGACATGACCAAACTCCCTCCCACTGGTCGACCGAACCAATCAGGAAGGAGCAAGTCACTGACGTCAGATCCTCTTTAAAAGTTCTAAACTTCCTGGAACTTCCAGTTGTTGCGAGGAAGTGGGATGTGAAACTTTCTCCTTAAACTGTGGACGCTTGGTCAGATGCCAAGAAGACCTGCGTTCCTCAGCAAGGGTTATGGCACATCAGCTGTGAACCCACTCGAGTGTCGCAGCTCCAAGCTGTGAATGAATCTCCTTTCTGGAATAATTTATCTTGAAAAATCAATGTCAAGGGCCGGCGTTTCCCAGCAAGGGTTACAGCAAACTCACTGTAAACCCGACTCGAGTGTCACAGCCCCAAGCTGTGAATGAATCTCCTTTCTGGAATAATTTATCTTGAAAAATCAATGTCAAGGGCCGGCGTTTCCCAGCAAGGGTTACAGCAAACTCACTGTAAACCCGACTCGAGTGTCACAGCCCCAAGCTGTGAATGAATTTCCTTTCTGGAATAATTTATCTTGAAAAATCAACCGGACTACCCTAACTTCAGTGGGTCAAAGGCGGACGAGAAGCTGCAAAGGTAACCAGACTGACCTCCTCTCGGACGTCAAGGAAGCTCCATTTCTTGACTGACCGTCGTGCCAGGTAAAGAGTCGCCATGTTACTAAAAGCGGACCTAGGTCTAGCTGGAGATCGCACAGAGAACTGTCATTCTGGTTGAAAACTCAAGATAACTTCCTTTAAACCCCTTTCTTTTCCTCCTATCCTCCTCTTTTTGCCAGTAATAACTAAGCTAAATGCCTCCAGATATAAGTAAATACTGTATATCATCTTTTTACTTGTTTCTGTTGTTCACAATTAAATCTGCTGACAAGTAAATTGTAGGAATTTGATCGATCAATCAATCTGTACATATGTATGATGTAATTTATGATTCTGTTAATAAATGATTCATCTCCTGGTGAATCGACATAAATTATCTTCATGTCTGTTACAAATCAAAATAAAACCATCATGACTGCAACAAAAAAAATATTGCTGCAGTTTAAATTATATGCCATCAAGACTGTTGGATAATTTTGCGACATTTGAACGAGAAGGAGTTGAGATCAACTCTAGGTTAACTGGAGAAATTGCATTTCCTGCGAAAATGAAGTGTTGTAGCAGAAAAAATTGCAGAGAAACTGCTGAAATTAGCTAAAAAGCACATGCTGAAATGTAGCTGAAATGGAAGAACAAGCCTAAATTATCTGAAGAAAGCAGAAAGAATAAATTTTTCCCAATTAGACTTAAAGAAGCTGAAATTAGCTTAAAAAGTGGAATTAACTGAAAAAGGTAAATTAGCATAAAAACTGCTAAATAGTAGCTGAAATAGCAGAAAAAGCTTTTAAACTAGCTGACAAACATGGAAATGGGCATAGCAAAAAGAAGTCAGTTGGGCTGAAAGTAGCAGTATTTACAAATAAATTGTTGACTTTATCTGAAAACAGTTGAAATGTCTACAAATCTAGCTGAAAAGGTATAACAAGCTTATATTAGCGTAATAACGCAGAAAGAACACATGTTTGTCCAGTTAGGCTGAAATAAATAAATAAAAGCGGACAGCAAAAACAAAAAAACAAAAAAATTGCCGAAAAGTAGCTAAAAAGGCAGCTAAAATTACAATAAGAAAGTGGAGAAAGCATTTTTGCTGAATTAGACTGAAAAAAGGTGAAATTAGTGCAAATAATGTGGAATTAGCTAATACACCTAAATAATAGCTGAAACTTGCAGAAAGAGCTGAAACACACAAATAAGCTGAAAGGAGCAGAAAGAAGTTAGAAGCACAAAAATGTTGTAGTTAGCCTTAACATCCTGAAAGGAGCACAACACAGCAGGAAAAAAAAAACAGCTGAAATTTGCTGAAAGTAGCTACATTTTTTTAAATTGGCACAAGGAAGCTGAAAGAAGCAGATGCAGAACAAAATGTGAAAGGATCAGTAAAAGGTTGTGAACAGATCTAACGGTCTGAAGGATGTAAAATGAGCTCAACTCATTCTACGAGAGAAAAAAAAGTCAGAAAATGTTAAATATTTCTAAAAGCTAAAGGTGCACCAATGCCAAAAGTCATAGCACCCTTCTCCCGGAGCTGAATGTTTTGATAAATTATTTGCTGAAATAGCACAAAAAAAAATTGTGGAACGAGGAAGATGCTGAAAAAACATACGGAAGAAAAAATGGATCACAACAGTGTGAACGCTTCACACAATAGTGAAACTTTCTAAATGATTTTGTTGTAAGTCTTAGAGCAACAATGCTAAAACTGTTAGCTTTATTTAGCAACAATACAAACACTTCTAACTCAGGTTTGTCTCAGGTGGACGCACCTGCAGTCCAAACCAGTTCACCTGCCGAGAGGGCCAGTGTGTCCCTGTCAAATACAGGTGTGACCGCGTGAGGGACTGCGTGGACAACTCCGATGAGAACAACTGCAGTAAGACTTTTCTACATTCTCCGGTCATTAATTAAAGAATGAGTGTTTTGTTACTAATAATGTAAGTTTGTTCTTGATACAGATTACCCACAATGCACTGAGAAGACATGTGCTAATGGGGCCTGTTACAGCAACTCTCAGCACTGCAATGGGCTGCAGGACTGCAGGGATGGATCTGATGAATTTAACTGCAGTGAGTATGAAGCGCACACATCTGTCTGTGAAGAGGTTAGAAATAAATACTGTGTTGTTTTTATTTTCACAAAGCAGAAATAAAAAGATAATGTTGGTGACATTATCAAAAATCTCTTGTTACAGTTTTAGAAATAAGGTTCTGAAATGGGTTGAAAATTATTTGCACAACAGAGAGCAAATTGTAATTTTTAATGATAAATGGTCACAGCGGGATGTCCTAAAATGTGGAGTTCCACAAGGATCCATTTTGGGTCCATTATTGTTTATATACATTAAGGATCTACCAAAAGCGTCTAGTGTTTTGACACCTATCTTATTTGCTGATGATATGTTGCTGATGGTAACTTTGACTCACTTATTGATAAGGCAAATTATGGGCTCATTCAATTTGCTCTGTGGTTTCAGTTAAATAGACTATCACTTAATGTTTAAAAAAAATCTAATTTCATCTTATTTAAGAATAAGAATAAAATTACAATCCAGAAAAAACTAAAATTACATTAATAACAATTTACTTTCTAATGTTTCATCAACAAATTTTTAGGTGTCTATATTGATGAGAAACTTTGTTTTAAGAATCACTGTGAATCGGTGTATAAGAAGATTTCTAAATCGTTAGGTATTATAAAAAAGATTAAACCATATTTAAACAAGTACTTTATTGACTTTGTACAATAGTTTAATTTATCCCCATATTTCTTACTGTACTTTAATTTGAGCTAGTACCTATCCTTCTTACTTGCAGTCAATTCATAAACTTCAAAAGTCTTTTGTAAGAATTGTCACTAACTCTCCATATTAGCTCCATCCACACCTCTCTTTAAAAATTAGAAATTCTTACAATCTATGATGTGAATAAGTATCAAACAGGAATCCTGATGTATAAAGTTACATGTATTCCACTTTCTTTACCTAAATATTTTCATAATTTCTTTGAGTTTAATGTGCTTATTCAATCGTGGAACTGCATACACCATAACCTAGGAGCAGGATCTACAGACCTCCTTCTGAAATGAACTGAACATGACTGTTTCATTTGCAGCATCTCAGCACTGTCCAATCCACCAGTTCCAGTGCACAAACGGCATCTGTATCCCAAATTCGTTTGTGTGCGACCACTGGGACAACTGCGGGGACGACAGTGACGAACAAGGTTCTCTCCGTGCAGCATGGGTTTTCTCCAGATACTGCAGTTTCCTCCCACAGACCAAAAACATGCATGTTAGTCTGATTGGGTAACTCTAAATTGTCTCTAGGTGAGAGTGTGAATGGTTGTTTGTCTCATTTGTCTCTGTGTCCCTGTGATGGACTGGAGACCTGTCCAGGGTGTCTCCCACCTCTTGGACAGTGATTGCTGGATATGAGCTCAGTGACCGCCACAACCCCAAAAAGGAAGAAGCGGCTAAAGACAATGGATGGATCAGATAGATGGATGATCGCTACATATCCCCCTCTTATGAGTCACAACAAATATCCAAAGACATGTTTGGTAATGGGATGCTCTTATTGTCAGTACTTAAGGTTGTGCCACTTTTATTTGAAATGTTATTCTTCAAACAACAGCAATGACAAAAAACCAAAAACAACTACGCTTATGATCAATACAGCATTAAATGTGTTCTGGATCTTCATTAACCAGAACTAAAGGAGCTGTTTTGATCAGAATTCAAGCATCCTTAAAATCCAGGGAGGAAAATAGAGTTCATAAAATATCAGCTACCATTTCATAATTTTAATTGCTGATGATTTACAATTCTGAATCAAGAGTTAGTTGGGTATTGGAAGCCCATACTTATTGTGAGACTCAGTGTGTGACAAATCTTTTTTTGCTCATTATATTTTGGAAAACAGGTGCAGTGAAATATGTAGAGTGCTCAGCTTTGATAGAACGCGGCCACAAGACAGTGTTTGATGAAGTCGTCAGGACCGTCCGGAGCCCACATCCGATTAAAGCTGTGAGTAAGATGAAACACGTTGGACTGTGAAAGTGATCCACAGCGATTACAAAACCTGGTTACAGTCAGAACTCAACCCCTTGGATTTGTAAAGAATATAACTGGATTCCAGAAAATAATAAATAATGTAACATTTCCTTTTCATCCTGTTTAATTGCTAAAAGAGAGGCAGTCCCCGACTTACGAGTGAGTTCCGTTACTACGAGGTGCTCGTAACATGAAATCTTGTATGTCGGAACACGAAACACGTGTCGCTCGTAAGTCCGGATTTTCGGTCGTAAGTCGGAA